>BDUI01001377.1:90899-103925 GCA_002335545.1 Apodemus speciosus
GTGTGTGTGTGTGTGTGTGTGTGTGTGTGTGTGTGTGTGTGTATATGTATGTATATATAATGTTAAATCCAATTGGTCCAAAGCTTCAATTGGTTTCACTGTGTCCCTGTTTAGTTTCTGTTTTCCTGCTTGGTCCACTGAGGAGCGTGGAGTGCTGAAGTGTCCCACAATTATTGTGTTAGGTGCAATGTGTGCTTTGAGCTTTAGTAAAGTTTCTTTTACAAATGAGGGTACCCTTGCTTTTGGAGCATAGATGTTCAGAATTGAGATTTCTTCTTGGTGGATATTTCCCTTGACCAGTAAGAAGTTTCCTTCCTTGTCTCTTTTGATGACTTTATTCTGAAAGTCATTTTTATCTGATATTAGAATGTCTACTCTGGCTTGTTTCCTGAGACCTTATGCTTGTAAAATTGTTTTATAGACTTTTACTCTGTGGTAGTGTTTGTCTTTGATACTGAGGTATGTTTCCTGTATGCAGCAAAATGTAGTGTCCTATTTATGTATACAGTCTGTTAGTCTATGTCTTTTCATTGGGGAATTGAGTCCATTGATGTTAAGAGATATTAAGGGATAGTGATTTTTACTTCCTGTTATTTTTGATGTTATTTTTATATTTCAGTGGTTATCTTCTTTTGGGTTTACTGAAAGAATGTTAGTATCTTGCTTTGTCCAGGGTGTAGTTTCCCTCCTTGTATTGGTGTTTTCCACCTATTATCCTTTGTAGGGCTAAGTGTGTGGAAAGATATTGTGTAAATTTGGTTTTATCATGGARTATCTTGGTTTCTCCATCTATGGTGGTTGAGAGTTTTGCTAGTTATAGTAGTCTTGGCTGACATTTGTGTTCTATTAGAGTCTCTATGAGATCTCCCCAAGATCATCTAGCTTCCATTGTCTGTGGTGTGAAGTCTGGTGTAATTCTGATAGTTCTTCCTTTGTATGTTACTTGGTCTTTTGYTCTTACTGCCTTTAATATTCTTTCTTTTTATAGTACATTTGGGATTTTGATTATTATGTGAATGGAGGTAATTCTGTTCTGGTCCTGTCTCTTTGGATTTCTGTAGGCTTCTTGTATTTTCTTGGGCAACTCTCTTTTTTAGGTTAGGGAAGTCTTTTTCCATAATTCGTTGAAGATATTTGCTGGTCCTTTAAGTTGTAAATCTTCACTCTCATCTATACCCATAACCCTTAGGCTTGGTCTTCTCATTGTGTCTTGGATTTTCTGGATGTTTTGGGTTACAAGCTTTTTGCTTTGTGCCCTTTCTTTGACTGTCAAATCAGTGGTTTCTATGGGATCTTCGCCATCTGAGATTCTTTCTTCTATCTCTTGTATTCTATTGTTGATATTTGCATCTATGACTCCTGATTTCTTCTCAAGGTTTTCTGTCTCCAAATTTGTCTCCCTTTGTGATTTCTTAGTTATTTCTACTTCTGTTTTTAGATCCTGGATGGTTTTGCTCAGTTCTTTCACTTGTTTGTTTGTGTTTTCCTGTATTTCTTTAATAGATTTTTGTGTTTCTTCTTTCATGATTTCTGCCTGTTGACTCAATTTCTCCTGCATTTCTTTAAGTGATTTTTGTGTTTCCTCTTTATTGGCTTCTATCTGTTGACCCATATTTTCCTGAATTTATTCATGTGATTTTCATGTTTCCATTTTAAGGGCTTTTAGCATATTCATGTTCCCTTGTATTTCATTAAGAGATTTATTTATGTCTTTTTTGTGTTCCTCTAACAGCATCATGACCAGTGATTTTAAATCCAAATCTTGTTTTTTTCTGGTGTGTTGGGGTATCCAGGACTTGCTGTTGTTGGAGAATTAGGTTTAGATACTGCCATATTGCCTTGATGTCTGTTAGTAACATTCCAACATTTTCCTTTTGCCATCTGGTTATCTTGGATGTTAGTTGGTCCTGCTGTAGCTGGCTGGTGCTTGAACCTCCTGTGGTCCTGTAAGGCTATTTCTGTACCCCTGGATACTGGGTTTCCCTGGCACAGATTGCTGATGTGCTGCCCTACTCTTGGGTGCCATTGGAGCCCTGGTGTGCCTTGTCCCAAGCAATGCTGTACTCAGTTTGTCTCTGTGTACCTGGTGTTGCCTGTCTAGTCTGTCTGATAGTGAAGATGGTAGATGCTGTGTGAACCCCCTCCAAGCACTGATCTCTCTGCAAGGCAAACTGCCCAGGACAGGGCTTGCTGCCGGATTTCAAATGCTCTGCTGATGCTGGTTCTCAAATGCCCCACTTCTACCAAATAACCTCTTCCTGTCCTTTCTCGAGAGAGTATCAGCAAGTAGGATCTTTCCTGTGTTAGATGTGGCACGGGTCTACCACATCTGATTGAAAGGGGCAGTGGTGATTTATCTGCTCCTGCCGGTTCTCTAGAAAGTATCCAAAAAGAAAGGAATCACACAAAAATAACTCTACCTCTAATAACAAAAATAACAGGAAGCAACAATCACTTCTCCTTAATATCTCTTAATGTCAATGGACTCGAATCTCTAATAAAAAGACATAGATTAACAGACTGGGTACATAAACAGGACCCAAAATTTTGTTGCATACAGAAAACTCACCTCAGGTACAAAGACAGATACTACCTCAGAGTAAAATACTGGAAAACAAATTTCCAAACAAATGGTCCCAAGATACAATCTGGTATAGCTATTCTAATATTAAATAAAATTGACTTTCAACCTAAAGTAATCAAAAGAGATAAGGAAGGAAACTTCATACTCATCAAAGGAAACATCTACCTAGTTGAACTCTCAATTCTGCACATCTATGCTCCAAATACAGAGAGCATATTCTTAAAGGAATCTTTACTAAAGTTCAAAGCACACACTGCACCTCACACAATAATAGTAGGAGACTTTAACACCCCAATCTCATTAATAGACAGATCAGGGAAACACAAACTAAACAGAGACATAGTGAAAGTAACCCGAAGTTATGAACCAGATGGATTTAATAGATATCTATAGCAAATTTTATSCTAAACCAAAAAATTATAACTTCTTCTCAGCACATCAATGTACCTTCTTAATTGACCATATACTGTCACAAAAGAAACCTCAACAGATATAAGAAGAGTGAAATAATCCCATGCACCCTTTCAGATCACTGAGGACTAAGCCTGGTCTTCAATAACAATGAAAACAACAGAAAGCCCACATACAATATGGAAAGTGAACAATGTGCTACTCAACAATAATTGTTAAATGACTTGTCCAAGGTTGTACAGCTATAATGCTCATGCATTAAATTTAAACTCCAGTGCAACTCCCAAAGACATTTCCTCTCCCAAATTTGAGCATGAAAAGAATTTGGGAAAAGCTAGGTAGTGAATAAAATGGAGGAAGAAAATGAGGAACAGAGGATCATATTTTATGCCTGGACTTAGAGTAGAAATTGTAAATTCTCAGAATGCCCAATAGCTAGATAAGAATTAATACTGAAGATGCTTCCACAGCTCCAAACTGTTATGGGTTTAAAGTGGAAGGACTTTAGTATGAGATACATCATCTAACGTAGAGAAGAATAAACAAGAGAGGGAGAAATCACAGTAGAACTTGGTAGTGWTTCCACTATGTTCAGTAAACTGGAATCATTAAAGAAGCTGTAAAAGTAAATCCAAACATTTGCCACACTTTGTACTAATTTATTCTCCATCATTTAAACAAGATGCCTGAGGGTGGGTTGTCTATGAATAGCTTTCCATAAGATCATAGATTAGTAGCTTAGGAGGCTGAATATCAAGTAGCACATTCTGTCAAAGGTGAAGGACTTAAGAAGTGGAAACACATGTAAAAGGGAAAGATTATCTCCTGATACAAAAATCCAAGGAAACTTAGAGGTTACTCTTTCTCATTCATCAACACACAACTGTGCAGACAGATACAGCCAGGAGCACTGGGAATAAAGAAGTGGCAGAGCATTTGGGATAGGGTCCTTCCAGGCTCCATGATAACTCCTTTAAGATGACTCATATACAGTACTTACATGACCTATAGACTTTTCACTAAGTCCCTTCCTCTTAATGTTCAATGATCTGTCTTTGCATTAGCAATGTAATCCCTGCTCAGCCCCAGATTAAAGGTGTGTGTAACCATTATTACATATATTCTGAATCCAAACTTAGAGTCCCTCTTGCTTCTGTGACGTGGTATTTGAATAGGTTTAAGAGGTATGGTGTTGATGGAGAAATTCTATCATTGAAATCAATCTTTGAAATTTCAAATTTGCTCTGCAATGTACTAATTGAATTAGACTGGATGGATTTTTTTCCTGGATATTTACCTGATTGTATAAACCTTGTTGGTCACATTTTCTAGGTTATACTTTCTGAATAACTTTGTTACATATTTCAAAACATTACAAGACACTCACTTACAACAAGAGGAAAGATTTAAGATTCCAAAAATAAGGGTTCATCCTTGTCCATCATTGTGGAAAGTCCAATCTATGACAATCTAAAGTATCAACTCAGTGTTAGGGTAGTAGTCTGTCTCTTTTGCTTTTGAGCCAAAAACACCTACATTTTGAAAAACATAGATGAGGGTTAATTTGCATCTGAATATTTTATAAAGATTAAGACAAGTACACTTAGAGAATTAGCATTACCGAACCTAGTCAAGAATTTTGTATTTTTTTTAAGAACCTGGGTGAGAGTTATGTTTTTAATATAATGAAAACACATTGAGAAGCCCAGTTCTAGACTAGGTTGTCGAACAGGACTATGTAATAACAACCAAGAACAGCAAGCAGCACAATTCCTATTCCTGCTCAAAGGCAACTACAAAGTAACTAACATGTAGCCACTCTTCAGTTTATGAAGTAATATAAAAACAAAAATAACTAGCACTTTCTGCAGCCAGTGTCTGGATCTTTGCATTCAGTTGGAAAAATGAGGAAAATGCCTTGTCATCACTTCTTGCAGTGATTCTATTGCATTCTATCTTCAACATCTCATGGTCCTGTTCCTGAGTTCACTGACACATGAGCATCCATCAAGCAATTTCTTTGTCTTGAGCACTATCTGGCAAAAATGAGCTCTATAGGCATGCTGCCTCACAATAGAAGCCAAGGTGTCTTAGTCAGGGTTTCTATTCCTGCACAAACATCATAACCAAGAAGCAAGTTGGGGAGGAAAGGTTTTATTGAGCTTACACTTCCACACTGATGTTCATCACTAAAGGATGTCAGGACTGGAATTCAAGCAGGTCAGGAAGCAGAAGCTGATGCTGAGGTCATGGAGGGATGTTTTTTACTGGCTTGTTCAGCCTGCTCTCTTATAGAACCCAAGAATACCAGCCCAGAGATGATACCACCCACAAGTGACCCTCCCCCCTTGATCACTAATTGAGAAAATGCCCCACAGATGGATCTCATGGAGGCACTTCCCCAAATGAAGCTCCTTTCTCTGTGATATCTCCAACCTGTGTCAAGTAGACACACAAAACCAGCCAGTACACAAGGGCACAAATGCTCAATGAAGAAGCCTGACTTTGCTGATTTGTTTGAACACAGGACATCTTCCATCTTTGAAGACCAGACTTGAAATTAACTGCATGCATCTGTGTGTATGTGTTTGTGTGTATGTATGTTTCTGTGTGTGTGTGTGTGTGTGTGTGTGTGTGTGTGNGAGAGAGAGAGAGAGAGAGAGAGAGAGAGAGAGAGAGAGAGAGAGAGAGAGAGAGAGGTATATAGATATATGCCAATTGATGATAATCATATTCAGACTGCTGGAAAAGCTAATCATTTAAAATTATCAGTGTTTGGCATGGTGGAATTGTAATATAGAATAAAATTTACATCAAATAAAATTGTAAGCATTTATTTTACTGGTGGAAAGAGCACATGACACTACTGTGAATCATAGAAATCAGAGTAGAACATGTTGAAGTCTGTTTTCTGCTCCAGGGATTAATCTCATATCATCACGCCTTTACCTGTTGGCTCCTCAGATGCCATTTTTAAACCTTTGTTAGTGATTTGTAAAGAAGTTACATGCTATTAGAATATTCTTTTTAAAAAGATTTATTTATTTATTTATTTTATTGGATATATTCTTTATTTATATTWCATTTCCCTTTTCCTGGTTCTCCGCCCCCATATGAGTACACTGTAGTTGTCTTCAGACACACCAGAAAAGCATATCCCATCCCATTACAGATAGTTGTAAGCTACCACTTGGTTGCTGAGAATTTAACTCAGGACCTCTGCAAGAGCAGTCAGTGCTCTTAACTGTGGAACCATCTCTCTGGCCCCCTATTAGAATATTCTATAGGAGAAAAACACAGTAGATGATGGTGATTGTGATGATTATAATGATGATGGTAATGGTGGTATTGGTGATTTGCAATGGAACTATAATTTCCAGAAAGTAAAGCTACATGCACATTGAATATTACACAAAACTGATTGGCTGATCAAAAATTTTGTGATTTCTTGGGCAATCTTGGCATATTGAACATTTCTGTGCATTTCTTGTGACTTGCTGGCTAGCTGTATTGAAATATATGAAGAAACCCCTAAGCTTCTTGAACCCACAGGCTAAGAAAGTAATCAGATAGCATGTGAAACTCAGATCAGAGATGTTCCTGCTTTATTGAAATCTTCTCTCCTAATATTTGACTAGTATATAGAAAAGTAAGTTTATTTTCAACTACTGCAATATGATCTTTATGAAACTATTAGCAAGATGAACACAAAATTTCTGGTAACCTAAATGAGTGTTCTCAGGTCATGGTTACCTTGTAGAATAAATTATCTCTAAGTAATTTTGAGGTGAAAACTGTGTTTTGTAGGTCCTCCCTAGCTGGCCCAACATTCCTGATTATCTGTAATCCCCACAGCTCCTTGGACTGGAGTCATGTTCTTCCCATTTAACTGATGAACCAATGACACACAAGATGGTAGAACTAAGCTAGATATAAARTCTCTAGAACCATCCAAAGAACCACATTTTAGTTCCCCTTTGTGAATCAGGACTTCCCAATAGATCCCATGACTCTTGTGTGTGTGTGTGTGTGTGTGTGTGTGTGTGTGTGTGTGTGTTTATTTGTTTCATTATCCATCTTCCTTTCTTTATGTTGTTTGAGTTTTAATAATGAAACCGTCCTTGGCAAGCCTTACAGAAAGCAGTTGGTAATTCATTCCTTTTTCAAGGAATAGTTTCATGACCATCAAGATCTCTTTACTCTTTGTCTTGATAATAATTAAGCTAACTTCTATTATTTTTCAAGATAACATTTTATTCCCCATGAAAGTTCCTGTGAGTGTTTGAACATTCAATATGCCTTTCCAAATCCTCCCTTTCATCTCATACCACGAGTCACCCAGGTTAAGCATGCTTAGGAAACATGGCTCTTACCAGTAATATTGCAATATACTTGTAGGGGTCCCAGTGGCCCGCTGCCATCAGAGTCAACATAGAAGAACCCAGCTGTGTGCCCTCTGTGTCTATATATCTCACATGATTGCTCATAGATGGCTGAAAAGAGAAAAAGGCATACTCCACTTGGTTCTTAATATCCCTCCACAAGAGTCAGTAGCTCATACTTTAACCCACTTCTCATATCTTCCTTTCTTTCCCATCCACAAGAGAATTTACAGCTTAGTGCTGTGATACCTGGCAGACTTTTATGGTATTTCAGTTTCATTTTTTGTTGCTGTGAAAAATACCCTGACAAAAACGCAACTTAAAGGAGAAAAGCTTATTTTAGGTCACAGTATTCGGTTGCATTTCATTACTGTAGAAAAATGACAGTTGCAGAAACGTGAGGTAGCTAATCACATCACATCCACAACCACTAAGATACAAATGCATGTTTGCCTCCTGGATTGCTTATACTCTGCTTGATTTTTTCACTCAAGTAGTTCAGAGACTAGTCTGGCTGGGTTTACATCAACTGGACACAAGCTAGTGTTCTTTTTGAAAAAGGAAACTCAATGGAGAAAATGCCCCCAACCCACTGGAGTATAAAGAACTATATATAGGGCATTTTATTTACTGATTGATGTGACAGGTTCCAGATTAGTGGAAACAGTGCTACTCCTGAGCAAATAGACCTATGTTGCATTAGAAAGCAGAATGCTTGATCCATGAGAGTAAGCCAATAAGCAGTTTTCTTCTGTTGCTTCCCTTCTGTTTCTGCCTCCAGGTGCTTGCCTTAAGTTTACTGCTCTGATTTCCCTTCATGATGAACTACAATCATATGCTGAAATAAACTATTCCTTCAGGGTATTTATTACAGCAATGGAAACCTAAATAAAACAAGGAATGTCAGTTTAGGGAATGGTACCACTCACAGTGGGCTGGGTCTTCTCACACCAAGTTAAAAAAAAAATCCCCTACAAACATGTCCTCAGGCCAATGGAATATTGAATATCCTTTCAGTGAGTCTCTCATCTCAAGTGATTCTAGGTTTTGTCAAATTGACAGTTAAAGCTAACCATCACATACTCTTATTTTATTATAATTCTTTCCTACTTCATCGCCCATCTCAGAAGTACATGTACCCTAAACTCTGTCCTCAACTATATTTAAAAAAAAAAATCATTATGCATTTACATCTCCATATGTCTGCATAGTATACTAGAATAGAATCATTAACACCCTAGTCTATCTTCTCTGTATTGAAGGACTTCTAAGAACCACAGATATGTGCCATGTGACACTGAATTGTGTCATCTATCAAATGACTCCAGGGTTTGACACATATTTGGCTTGTGAAGAAAAAATGTACATATGTTATAACATTTTAGCAATAAAATATGAAAATACCATCTGAGGGATGCATTGTAGATAGATGTGTTGGTGTGCGTGTGTGTGAGGTAGCAATAATTAATGTCAAAAGTTGTTAAACTTACTAGTCACAACTTCRTTTTCTCCTTGCCTATTTGGATAGGCTGGCTGGCCAATAAGCTTTAAGGATTCCTTGTCTCTACCTATTTGGCATGAGGATTACAAATGTGCATAATATACATGATTCATATGTTCTGGGGATCATATTCCGATTCTCATGTTTTCAAAGCAAGCAGTTAACCAACTGAGACTTTCCCCAGCACTAATAGACACTCTTTTACATTTGTATATACCAACTTTAGGAAAGTCACTGATATAATATTAGCTCTAGGTTCAATCCATCTTCACCTACCAATCGCTTACTAAATTACARATGTATGTCAACATGTATGGATTTTACCATCAATCTGTGTCCCTATGTTTATAACCCATAGCAGGCACAGAGGTCTTTGTGTGTCACACATGAGCAGAAATAGGTCACAGTTCAGAGTTTGGAGTTTTAGCTGAGTTGTAGACTTGATAATAATTAATCTCATTAAATTGATACTAACAGATTTGGAAGAATGTAAAGAAGATGGCTTAAGAGACATATTGAAGATTTCTCTAAAGATACTGTAAGTGTGGTTGCTGTACCACACATGCATCAGCAGCAGACAGAGAGGAGAGAGCATTAGAGTGGAAGAGCTACCTTTGTCCCTTGCTGGCTGTGGCATTGAATGGACCAACTGATGCAGACAGGAGAGCTTGCTCCAGTGATATGGATGGTGGCAAGCTGGTGGGCTGACATGTGATGATAGCCTTAGACCCAGATCCATGGCTTTGATTTGGCCCTCCCCAACATCTAGCCAATTGATGAACTTCTGGAGTGCATGAAGGATTGGTCCTACAAATCCAAACTTACAAGATATACATGGGCAATAATAAAATATCTGAGAGGAGTACCAATGAGGATCCAGTATTTACAGTATAGCAGAAGCCAGAGGCCTCATCCTTAACTGAGGAGTCATTGCAATAAACATTTGCAAGCCAAGAAGTGTGGGGAAAAAGGGGTATACTGCGGGATACACTATGACACACTACAGCTTCCTTGGTGAGATTTCTGTCTCCATTTTTCAAGGTAGGTTACAATGGTGGATGGTTGATACAGAAGGGGAGATGAGTGGGACTGAGATGCTTGATGTAATTCACAAAGAAGCAATAAAAGCTTTTAAGAATACACTTTAACCAACTTAGTCATAAAAATTTGTATCTGATCCTTCACACAAAGTCCTATAGATCTGAGTACCATATGTACATTGAATTGTGACATCTGGGAATGCTTTAAACACTTTAGTGAATACCAACTTTGTTTTAAGATAGACTACAAGCTTGTCACCTTATGTGACTTCAGCATCTATGACTAATGCCCCATCCCAGGATTATGAAGCTATCATTCATCATGATAAATTCCAAGGAGAGCATCAAATAATTCAATACTAATCAGGTTCTAATGAGTAAGAGAGGGTAAGTTCTTATACTTTGGAGTAAATTCAAGGTCATATACTTATATTTATGGAACTACTTCTGATATTCAGACACACTTTTTGAAGAACGGGTATATAAGAGTGTCAGGACATGCACACTACACAGTGAGCACAAAAAAAGCCCATATATTGTTACTATTACTCAATCGGTATGATGACTGAATGATTGATGGCATTTGCTGCAAAGTGTGATGACATAGGTTCTGTCCCTGAGACCTACATTTTAGAAGAAGAGAAAAAAATATTACATGCTTTCTTCTGACCCACACATTAGCTATGTGGCAAGCACACAATCACACAATTGTAGTCAATGCAAACACACACACACACACACACACACACACACACACATACACATATGCACACTACATATAACTTGTAAATATCTCACAAAAATCATGAAGCCTAAAAATGAGCTTGGCAAATTTTTGTAGTCTTGCTTCAACTTAGTAACTGTGGTACCTCAGGAAAATAACTTTGCTCTTGCTGGCCTCCCCTAAAGTAATTTCCATGATGAACACTTACTGGTGTTCAGGTACTCCTGTTTGTGTTTGTTAATTTTCTCATTGCTGTGACAAAATACCGGACCAAACAACTTAAAGGAGGAAAGAGTGTGTCTGGCACATAGTTCAAGTAGATAGAGGACACAATCTAGAAGACTAGGCTGCAGGCATAGAGGCCAGGATTAGATTATCTAAAGGCAGTGGCCACCATCTTTTCAGCTCCTGGATAGCTCCCTGAGGTAGAAGGCCCTGGCTTCTTCAGGAGATATCCTAATGGAAAAGTCCTACCTGGGAGACCTTGAGAGCCTCTACTGCATGACACAAGGGTGAGCAAAGCTTCACAGTGAAGAGTACCTGGCAATCTACTTCTGTGTTTTCTGACAGAGGTATGTTTTTCACAAAACTTACATCTTCACCTCCACTGGCAAAACTGGATGCCAGCTGGAGTTTTTATGTTTGGGGTAATTTTGAAACATATATTTGTTGTTTCTTAGATTGTACTCTCTCTCTCTCTCTCTCTCTCTCTCTCTCTCTCTCTCTCTCTCTCTCTGTGTGTGTGTGTGTGTGTGCATGTATGTGTGTGTGTGNTTTTTATGTTTGGGGTAATTTTGAAACATATATTTGTTGTTTCTTAGATTGTACTCTCTCTCTCTCTCTCTCTCTCTCTCTCTCTCTCTCTCTCTGTGTGTGTGTGTGTGTGTGTGTGTGTGCATGTATGTGTGTGTGTGATGTATGTATTTCCATTTTTCACAAAGGTGTAATCCATGTTTTAGGGTTTATATTCCTATTCTAAAATGCCTAGACAAAAGCAACTTTAGAARGAAAGGGTTTCTTTCATCTTGAGCTTGTAGTGCACTCTCCAGGGAAGCAAGGACAGGATCTCAAGACAAGAAACTGGAGTCAGGAACTGATGCAGAGACTATGAAGGGATACAGCTTACTAGCTCCCACCTTGTGGCTTGTTCTGGATATTTTATTTTGCCATTCAGTACCACCCACCTGCCATTAGATAACACAAACTACAATTGGCTACCCAGTTTAATCGTTATTCAAGAAGAATCACTACAGGCTTCTGTACATCTCAGTATTACACAGACATTTTATCAATTGAGGTTTTAACCTCTGAGATGACTCTAGGTTGTGTCAAACTGATGAAATCTATCCAGCATAGGATGTCTACATGTGTATAAGGAGGTGAGAGGTCTACTTCAGGTGTCTGTTATCATCTTCCTCCTTGTTTTATCCTGGGTCCCCTGTTGTTTTAATACTGCATATACCATAGGTTAGCTGGTCTGTGAAAGTAGAATGTAGAAGCATTTTCTGGCTTTTATGTGTATCATGGGGATGGGAAGTCAGTCTTCCATGCCAAAATCACTCTTATCTATGGAACCATCTCTCCAATTCCAGATTCTGCTATTTCTCCATGAGATTTCAGCACTGCACATCTGCTACTTTGTCTCTCATCTATGCACCCTAAACCTTAATATCACAAAATATTAATATACAGTCTTAGATAGAGAGCAGAGGATCAGTAAGTGATATGTAGAATCACAGGACATCTTGCTATGGAGAAAAGGCCTGCCTAAAGGAAAATCAAWAGGCAATTGTTGGGAGATGGCTATAAGTAGAGGGGTGTCCATACAGGCCTACAGACCTGAAACTTACTTGTACAACTCATATACACAACTATGAAGGCCTACAACCCCAGTTGAATTGGARAGTTCCAGGCTTACTGAGAAGCCCTACCTCAAAAGAAAGTGGAGAGTGGCAACCTAAGATATCCAAAGTTGATCTCTGTCCACATGCACATATGATTGGATACAAAAGCACATTCACTAACAGACACAATATTAGTGAAAACTTGGAGGAATCTCTTTGTGGTCACCAAATGATACTAGGGAAATCAAGATTCTTTTATGTGGTTCAAAGAATGGACTTAATTGGAAGATTAAGGAGAACTTTCTTAGAGTTTAAAAGGAAATCCTTCAGGCAGGCAAAGCTGAAAATCTCAGTAGCTGCTCAGGAAAAGGACAATGGAGAAGATAAAGGGGGAAAAAGTCATTCTGTTTCCAGTAAGGAGACCTGAATGTTAGCCTCATGGTGGCAGGTAGCCATATGGTGGGAAGGGTTTCAGAAAGAGAGGGAGAGAGAGAG
Organism: Apodemus speciosus; assembly: GCA_002335545.1. Lineage (NCBI taxonomy): Eukaryota > Metazoa > Chordata > Mammalia > Rodentia > Muridae > Apodemus > Apodemus speciosus. The sequence continues at coordinate 103,881 of BDUI01001377.1, forward strand.
AGAGAGAGAGAGAGAGAGAGAGAGAGAGAGAGAGAGAGAGAGAGA
>BDUI01001377.1:105786-117974 GCA_002335545.1 Apodemus speciosus
TTTTTTTTTTTTTTTTTTTTTTAGATCTTGCCCTTTCAGGTACCAAGGTCAGAGCTATAGCTTTGCTGCTTTGTCATTTATATTTCTACTTCAAAACTATGGAAACAAATATGAAACTCAGAACATGTGTGCATGTGTGTGTCCCTGTGCATGTGTAAGTGTACACATTCCTGTGTGTATAAAGAGGCTGGAGATTGACATAAGGTTTCTTCCTTTATCATTCTCTTTACTTTCTACATGGACTTTTAAACTTGACATGCATATGCCATGGACTACACATGAAGTTAGAGAAAACAAGATGGGGTTAGTTCTCTTCTTCCATCTCATGGATACTGGGGCTTGAACTCAGGTTGTACAATGTGTGTGCAAGCATGTTAATCCTCTAAAAATCTTGGAAGCTTGTGTGTCTTGGTTTTTGAGATTAAATCTGAAGTTCATCAATTTAACTAGACTGCTTGGTCAGTGAGCCCCAGAGATGCTACCATGTCTTACTCTTTTCTGTAGGTCCTGGGAATTAGAACTCAGTTGCTCATGTTAGTATGATAAGCTTTTTAACCAGTAAACTATATCTCTTGATTCTCAGCACATATTTTTAAGAACTAAAATATGATTTAATTCTTCTAAGCATGTCTATTATTATTCTTACACTACTCTATATAATTATACAAGAATGTATGGAACAATAATTAATTTCAAAAGAGGCCAAAGATTTGAAAAAGTRCATGAAGATATATGGGATGGTTTGGAGGGAGGAAAGCAACAAGATAAATGATGTAATTATAATCTCAAAAAATAAAAGAAATAATTAAAAATGTTTCAATTTTGTGTCTCTTCTTCCTTGTGATATCATGGGTGATTATAGATTTACATATGATTGCAATCCAACACAGATCTATACAAACTGCCTGTAGATGTAAATAAAATCAAGTTAATTCTGGGAACTAAGTAAATGCTTGTGGAGTATTTTATTTAGCCATCATTAATTTAAGTAAGTTTATCAAACTCCTGCTACACTAGATTTTTGAGAATTTTACTGGGCTTTGTGTCAACAAAGAAAAAAATGGTGTAAAAACTAATGAGAACTACAAAATTCAGTTAAGAGACTATCAGGGAATGATATTGGAGTTAACAGAGTTTTGATGTCTAGGAACAAAAACAGATCTCAAAAGACATGGTAAAATGTCATGTTTCAATATTAGAATACAAAGAACCATCAGGTGCAATGGGCTCCTGGGTTACAGACCATCCGATCCCTGGTGCTGATATGTTTTTCCGCAGTGATGATGAAGGCATCATGCCAACCAGGTGACTCCTGGTCATATGGAAAAAGTAACAAGATTGGTAACTACTTTGAGCTTCAACTCTACCCAAGTCTTATCTATAATGTCTCCCTTGAATCCAACTATCAATGGCAGTAGCAACCATTCAAATAGAGAGTTTTACTTACAAAATGCCTGTCATATAACGGACATCCTGGCATTCTACAATTCAGTAAGTCAGTCTATGAAATACATACTAAGCAATGTTAATCATGTGCCATGTCTAAAACATGAATGTAAAAGCATGGGGGATAAAAACTCATTTTAGTAGTTCACATCTAAATTAAGTCTAGCCTATTGGGAATGTTAATGTAAATTTATCTTCTGTTGATGCTGAGCTGAGATGAATGTCAGCAGGCATGGCTTCAATGGCAATGCTGTTCAGGCTACATTACTTGGCAGCAACCAAGCTTGAGACTATCCTGGAAAAATCACAATTTTTGAGGTGACATCAGATTAAAAACACTGCTCTGAAAAATTCCTCAAAAAAGATTCAGTTTGGACTAGAAGGAAGGCATACTGAGAGCATGTGCTGCTCTGCAGAGGCCTTGGATTTAGTTCTGAATATTAACAATGCACAGCTTGCAATGATCCATATCTCCAGTACCGGAGTGTCTGGCACCCTTTTGGCCTTAGAGGCTAATATAGTATATTAGCTTATTTCATTTGTTTTAGATTGTTTTGATTTTCATAATGGTTGTCATGTTGAGCTTTGTGGTAATATTATACTTTTGAGAGGTCAAAATAAAGGTTTTTCTGGTTAGTGGCTCAAGGTTGTGCTGGGTTAGAAAAAAAGGTTTTGTTTATGTTTTTAAAAAGTGTTATTAGGCTGTGGACATCTTCCAGAGCTATTTGAATCAGAAATGATGGAGGGAGAACTCCAGAGGACTAGATTCCAGAATATCAAACAGAAAATCTATCTTTATGATACTAAAATTTTGTTTTGAGATTTATATACTTATATAATTTACAAAATTGTAATAGTTTTGCTCAATTTATATTTAGAGAGGAAGTCTTCATAGTTACCTGAAAGTATCCAGTGGAAGACCCACCTCCATCCCCATAGATGAAAGTCTTTCTTTCCTATACCCACCTCACAGTTTCTGGCCTTCAGGACGAAAGAAGTGTAAGTGGAGAGATCCAGTCCTTACAAGAAGTTGACCCCCCCTCAAAGTCCTCCAACAATGTACCTGTTGCTCCAAGATCTTCCCTGTATCTCCCTACCCTTAGTCCCATGGCCCTTCCAGCTGTCAGCACTGGTAGCTCTCTCACTAAGGACATGTTTTCCAAGAGACTGATCTCTTCAAGACTGTTGTATTCATAATGCAGGAAGCGAAGAACAATGCCCCTCAGACAGAGGGGCACCATCTATTGACCAGGCTTTCATGAACAGTGGGCTTTTCCTGACTAGACCTGACTGAGACTGCACCTGAAGGTCCATCACCATACTCCATCAGATGGTCTCAAGGGGCCACATGGCAATCCACAAAATTGACCAAGTTATGTGAGGTTAAACAGAGACCACAGCCTTTCTAGAGCAGATCATAGAGAAATTCAGCCAATATACACACTATGACCCCAGGGTCAAGGAATACAAAACTACTGGGAAAATGGGTTTTATAGACCAGGAAGTAGAGATATCAGAAAAAAGGAAAAAGAAAAAGCTTCAGAGTCTAGAGTAAAAGAATAAATCACTGAGATATTAGTATAGTTTGCTGAGTCATGGAGATAGAGGAGGAGAAGGAGAGAAAGAGAACAAAAAAGCTGTTGAGGGATTTGGTGCAGGTTGCTGAAAAAGTCTGTAGAGAGATTTAGTGCAGGTTGCTAAGAAAGTCTACCATTACAGGGAGACAAAGGAGGAGAGGGAACAGAGCAAAAGAAAGAAAAAATGACAGAGAATGAAGCTACAAAGCGTCCTGGTTAGAGTAGTTAGGAAAAGCAGAGAAAAAAGACAGAAAATGACCAGTGTGCATACTACAAGGAGAGAGGCCACTGGGCCCAAGAGTGTCCTAATGGAAGCCAGGAGCAAGAATTCCCTTGCTCCTTGAGAAAAAAGCCACCAAGTGGCAAAGGTATTACCCCTGGGTGAAGACAGTGACTAGGGGAGATGGGGTTCTGACCACCTCCCCCAACCTAGGGTAACTCTGAGAGTGGAGGGAAAGCCCATTCAATTCTTGGTGGACACAGGGACTCAACCCTTAGTCCTTCAAGCCCTGTTTCCAAGAAAAGAACTGGGATCCAAAAAGCCTTTGGCACCGAAATGTACTTCATGGACTGCCCAAAGAACAGTGGACCTAGGGATGGGATAGATAGCCCATTCATTTAGGGTCACCCAAGACTGTCCCTACCCTCTGTTGGAGCAAGACATACTCTCCAAAATGGGGACCCAGATACACTTTCTTCCCAATGCGCAGCAGCTAACTGGCTGAATAGGAGAAACTGACCCCTGCTGAAAGCCAAAGCTACCTGGTTTAAAAGTCGGGAATAGTCTTCTTCATGAAGGTCAGAGACAAGCAGTTGCTGCTGTGGTGGATGGCACAAAAGTCATCCAGGCAGAACCTTTACTCCCTGGCACATCGATGCAGAAAGTGGAGCTAATTGCCCTCACCAAGACCTTGGAACTTGGAACCAGGAGGAATATTAACATCCACACAGATGGCAGGTATAGCTTTTCCACAGCCCACACCCACAGTGATATGTGCCAAAAGGACTGCTCACATCGGAGGAAACACAGAGGAAATCTTTGACCTCTTAGATGACCTAATGAAGCCAGACACTGGGAGTATTATTCACTGCCCAGGATGTCAGAAGGGAAACGACTCAGTAAGCAATAACCAAGCAGATCAAGTGGTTCCAGAAGTGGCTATGCAGGAACCTATACTGGTTATGGGCCTGCACGAGACACACACTGGGAAATGGGACTGAACTAAACAATGGCCTCACTTAGAATATACTAAAGGAAAAATGTCTCAGATTGCTAGCCACCCTACCAACTATTACCAAAAGAAGGTACCCATAAGAAGGGAGAACTATACTCCCCAGAAAGTAAGCAAGAACTTACTAAGCCAAATGCAGAGATGGACTCATTTAGGGGATAAAAAGTTTGTCCAAGCAATTAAGCAACCTAAAATATATATTTATAAGACTCAAGTTTTGGGCCAGAGAGATAGTAAAATAGTGTAGGATATGCCAACAAGTGAATGCTTATGCAGCCAAGAGTAAACAAGGCGAAAGACCTAGGGGAAAACAGCCAAGAGTATATTGAGAGATTTTATAGAAATTACGGCAGGAAAATATGGTTACAAATACCTTTTAGTGTTTGTGGATACTTTCTCTAGAAGGATTGGGGCATTCCCCACCAAGCAGGAAACAGCTGCCATGATAGCTAAAGAAGATATTAGAAGAAAGTATGTTGAGTTTCAGAGTGCCCAAAGTAATTAGATCAGACAATAGTCCTGTTTTTGTCTCTAAGGAAAGTCATGGATTGACAGAGACATTGGGGAATAGTTGGAAACATCATTGGGCATACTGTCCCCAGAGGTCAGGGCAGGTAAAGAAAATAAACAAAACCTTAACTAAACTGACCTTGGAGACTAGCTTAGGCTGTGTAGTGGGACTCCTCTTGGCCCTGTTCTGAGCCCACAACAACCCCTGCCATTTTAACCTGACCCTTTTGAGATCCTCTTTGGTACCCCAACTCCTTTGGTGTCCACGGGGCCCTCCCAGGAGGTATCCCACAACATGAGATTTGGCCCACATTATCTGCCTTAAATGCTCCAGGGATGCCAGAGACTCTTCACTCCTTCCAGACTATTGACTGGATATATATAAGGAGACATTGGGGACAGCCACTAGAACACTGATAGATTCTAGACCATTCCTTGCACTGCTAACCAGTCCCACAAGCCTCAAGATGAACAGTGTTACAGCCTGGGTGCATGCTTCCCATGTGAAACCTGCAAACACCCCACTATCCAGAGACCCCTTCTGGACCTCTATTCAAACTCGAGATCCCTCAACTTTGATCATGACTGCCTGGTGGCACCCTTAGATTCTGAGTCCATTCCCCCATCCTATGTGTCCATTCACCAAACCTTTTATGGCACTCACTGTCTCCCTTCTGTTGGGGTTAGAGATGGCCAGAACAGCCACCAGGACTTCTACTCTGGTCTTATGAAGGGAAAATTATCACAGTCAGAGGGCAGCCATTGATTTAGATATACAGAAAATAGAAGTTTCCATCAGTCATCTTCAAGAATCACTGACTTCATTATCAGAAGTAGTACTGCAGATTAAGAGGGCTACATGCTGCCTTAGCTGAGGAGTGTTGCTCTTATATCAACCATTCAGAGTTGTTAATCCTGTTAGGATCCCTAATTGTTCTCCAGCTATAGTTGACTTTTGGCCCCTACATTTTGAGCTGCTTAGTCGCTATTGTTAAGAAACACTTAGGTACAGTACAGCTAATGATCTTAGAGCAGAGATACAAAGAACTAGATACAGAAGATCAGGAGTATGAACTATCAGAATACCAGCAATTGCTTCAGGATTGAAGCATGCACAAAGAAAAGGGGAAAATGAAAGGGTTAACTCGGGAACTTTGAAAAGGTCATGGAATACTTGCCCTTCCCAGAAGGGCAAAAGTTCCTCCTCCCAGAAGAGTTAGGTTAAATTACAGTTCTCAGACCACAGGGAGGTCCCTGTGGCAGTCTGTTGGCCACTTACCGCATCCCCTAACATCCAATTAGTTTAAAGGTACAATGACTGTTCTGCCAGTCACATTGTGCATAATGGTGGCTGCCCTGAGAACTCTATAAAAACTGCTGCAGGTGTTGTTTTCTTCCCATGTGCAGGGAAACCCCAGCATGCTGGTTTGAATAAAAATCCTCTTGCTTTTTGCATTGATTCCTGTCTTGCTGTGGTCTACTCAGGGAGTCTCTCCAGTAAGTTAAGGCTCTCCAAATCTTACAAATTCAAGATTGAATAAAGACTCTGCTTTTGAATGAGTTGAGCTCCTAGTGGTCTTTGGTTGTCTCTTGGTACCCCATGATCTGGGCATAACAGTTGGAGGTCTCATCTACGATCCCCATAAATCCCTTACCAGAACCCATGACTGTGGTGTTAAAGACCAATCACCAATTGGTAAGTGTACTCTATACGGTATTTGTCTGTGAGTCTAGATATTTTTGTCTTAGTAAACCTGTACACCTATCATTTAGCTCTACTACACAGGACCCAAGTAGATGCACTGGATCCTCCAAGCAGCAAGAACCAGGAGACCTACCTGACCCATTAGCATTAGTAGGGAGCTGGCTCACTCTAGTTTTTATGGAGAGATGTTGTGGGTCATGCTCACTTCATGGCACTTCACCATCATCTCACTTTCGCTTTTGGTAACTAAGTGCTTATAGTGCTAGTGATTAGTATTTCTTTTTTTTTTTTTTCTGTCTGTGGTTTGTGTCCTGTCTGACATATTTTCTTGTGTTTGAGCTTAGAACAATGAGACAGACTCAAAAAATTCTCCTGACTGTTTTCCTAGACAAATTTACAGTCTTTAAAACTAGGACCAGAGACCTAGAGCTAGAAGTCAGAAAGGAGAGACTAAGGACTTTTTGCAGACCCACAGAATGGCTGACATTCCAGGGTGATTTGCCTCCAAGGTGTACTTGGGATGTCTTCACTGTGTGGAGAGTCAAAGAAGTCATTTACTGCCAACCTGGACACTACTCCTCTAGTGTCCCTTCCTCTACTAGTGATTTATATAATTGGAAGATGCAGATCCCCATATTTTCATACCTATTTGGGATGATTGTCCACAACTGTTACAGACTCTTTTCACCACAAAAAGAAAGGGAAAGAATTACAAATCAAGCTCAGAAATTAGCTCTGGGCAAGAATGGGGCCCCTACTATTAACCAATTGATTATTGACACCTCTTTTCCATTGACCAAGCCCAGCTGAGATTTCAACAGGGCTCTGAGTCCACTGCCAGACTCTAATGGGACATCTCTGGTCCCTGGTGGCTGCTCACAGCCCTACTATTTTGGCTAAGATAGAAGATATTAGATATCAGAGTAGGGGGTCCTCTGTACCCTTTCTAGAGAGAATTATAAACTGAATTCCAGACTTATACCATGTTGGACCTATATTTACCAGAAAACAAGTCAGCAGTGATCATGCCTTTTGTCAATCAAGCAGCACCAGACATAAAGTTACAAAGAGTAGATAAGGTTCAGGAAAAGTCCCTACAGGAAATGTTGTCAGTGGAGGAGAAAGTATATCATTACCTCAAGTCTCCTGAGAACAAGTAGATAGGTTCCAATGCCCAACAAAAACCTAACTCGGCTAAAATTTTGTAGCAAAGTCTGCCTCTATTAACCTTGTGCCAACTGCCAGATCCTGGCCCAGCTACTCTGCCAGACAAACCTAAGTATTCAAGAAAGACCTTACTTATATCAAAAAATGGCTATGTCTGACCAGCCTAGAGATTACTGGATGACAGGAGACTTTAAGCTAATCCTGCCAGACATGTTGGCAAGGGCGCTGCTCCAGAATTTCCACAAGACCACCCACTTGGGTATGAGAAAAATGTAAGATCTCACTCACTAGACATGAAGTCTTAAAKATTATTCATCTGAAATCTTTAGTGAAACAATTTGCCTTCAAGCACCTCACCTGAAACCTCACCAATGCAGACTATTAGCCCAAAGAAAACAGGCTCCTAACAGGTGCCAAACCCAAGGCCCATTAGGAGTTGTACTTGACTGAAGTAAAATCAAGCAAATATGGATGTGGATATTTGTTAGTACTTGTAGATACTTTTTGAAGATAGACAGATTCTTTCCCCACTAAACATGAGAAGGCACAGACTATGGTTAAAAAGATACTAAAAGATATTCTTCCCAGATAAAGGATGACAGCTTTCCTGAGTTCTTATAATGGACCTGCTTTCACCTCTCAGGTAACAAAGGCAACAGCCGGCCAGATCTATACACTGACCCATTCAAACTTCTTGACAGTGCTTGGGATTCTAACAAACAATTCCCAGCAGCATTGGCTTATGGCTGTAAACATCCTGCCCAGACAGTGGGACTTAGAACACATGGGTGCTAGAACACATCAGCCCTGGCAAAACAAAATCTCAGAGGGCAAACTGTGGAGATACTGCTGAATGTTTCTGTGTTGCAAGTCTGCTGGCCACATCTGTTTGACTCCACTGTGACTAATGATTTGATCGCAGTCACCTGTGTACCATGTCCTAACTCCATGGGGTATGGGCAGGTGCAATGAGGAGGAATGGAAGACCTATGTGCCAAGAACTTTGAATGGAGATTTGGCTTAAGTCCTGAAGTTCTAACCCATTGTGATGAAAATTACAGGGGAAGAAAAGATCCCTCATGAAGACTGACAAACTCCAGGGCTAAGACTTTATGCCAATAGAAAAGACCCTGGAGTCCTGTTCACCATTCACCAGCTCACCCAAATTCCCTGGAAAGATGAATAGGAATACTCTTGGGCTCTAATGAGGTTCTGGTAAAGCCCCATCACCACCTACTCCCACTGGCCACTAAGTCCCCAAGAGTCCCAGTGGCCTCCACCTCCCCATTTGAGTAGGGGGCCACCCCAATACCCAAAAGGAGATCCCTACAATTGTTCGAGGTCACATATGAGGTTCTATATATCACACATAATAATCATACTTTTCATTGTTGAATTTAACAATGTTAATCTTCCTTAAGATGATGACATCACTTCTAATGCCTCCATCACTGAGGCAGTATCAGACTAATGTCTTTGACAACAGACAAACTCTAGTCAGATTGCCTTACAATCAGTCACTGGACATGACTATGCATAAGTCAAGATGTAGTACAATAATACTTCCATCTATGCAACCATACCATCTCTTGGAATTACTATAATGGGTACTATTATATGTTGGATGGTGAGCAAGTTCTACTGGCCCTTCCCCCTGCATTCACACAGTGGTGCTAATGCCTCCTCCAATTTCTGTGTACTTGTAAAGTCAATTCCCAGGGATAACATACAATTCAGGAGAAGATATTCTCAACGACTTTACCAAAAGCCCTTATAATAGCATTAAGATAACCCATCACAGCCACAATTATTGTTTTATCTACTATTCTGGGCATCAAGGTATGGCTGGAGCCAAAGAAACAGGAGCCTCAACCTTAGTCTTGCAAGACATCCATTACCCCTCTTTGTCGGTGCCAATTGATATAGACAATCAAAAAAATACAAAAGTCAATTACAGCTGTAGAAAAATTTGTCTCCTCTCTAGCTGAAATAGTTTTGTGAAATGCAGTGGCTTTGATTTACTCTTCCTACAACAATGGGGTTATGTGTGGTCCAAAGAGAAGAATGACATGTATATGCAGATTACAAGGGTGTTGTTAGAGAGAACATGGCCAAAATAAGAAGATAGTTACAAGATACGCTGCTAGAGAAAAGACAGTCTCAAGGGTGGTATTCATTATATTGCTCCTGTTACTTACTTTTGGGTACTGCATCCTTAATAGGCTAGTTAGCTTTGCCAGAGACCAAGTCAGTGCTGTACAACTCCTATTCCTTAGATCTCAATATCAGCCCTTAGAAAAAGAGACTATGGATACTGAAGTCCCATGATCTGAACATCTTGCATACTTGTGATAGGGAGAATGAAGGGCCCAGAATAGCATTACCAACTTCTTTTTGTGTTCAGACTCCAACTTATCTTAAACTTGTCCTTAGTTTGACCTTGGTTACTGGAAAAAAACACAAATTGTTCCAGGAACCAAGACAACACCCCTACAACATCCTTAACTTCCCTAATAATAACCACTCCACTCTTAATAACAGGAAGTTCCAAAAGTTCCAGATGTTTACTCGAGCTTAGCACAATTGTTGAAATCATTGCTACCCAATAAGAATGTGCCAAGCTGTAATTTCTTAAATGTTAACCAGTCATGTAACTGTCAAGTTGGAAATCCCCTCACTCTGCTGAAAACATGATAAAAAAGAAAAGGTTTTATGAGCTTGGTAACTTCCACACCCATCCAATGGGCTGGAGAAGTTGAAGAGGTCTGAGCTCAGATTGAATAATGATGCTTTGCTTTTGCATATGAATTGGACTCCAGGTGGATTTCTGTGGTCTGCAGGAACCAATTGATCTTGGCATAACAAAGCGACCTAAGTTCTCTAACCTACAAATAGATGTTCTTTTCTTACAACACATACATACATGCATGCATGCATACATGCAGACATACATACATACATACATACATACATACATACATACATACATACATACATAAAAATCTCAGTTAGTAAAGACTCCCTGAAATATTGGAAACAACACAGACATATAATCAAGAAAACTTTAAGTAAATAACAATTTTAATTTAAAAATTACCCCTGAGAACAGAATCCAGCAAAATATTTGCTCTTCAAACACAAAGACCTTGGCTCAGATCCCCTGAACCAACTAAAAGCTGGGCATACCTGTGCTCCATTCTGTGTGATTATAATCTATGTGATGATGTTGTGGGAGACCAGCAGAACCTAGAGACATGCTGGCCATCCAGTCTTCATGAAAGAGTGAAATCTAAGTTCAGTGAAAGGCCCTGTCTCAAAAAAAAAAAAAAAAAAAAAAAAAAAAAGCAAGAAGGACTGAGATGTTTTCCCATACATGTCTAGGTAAGCATTTAAAGACAAACATGCACAGTGTTTTGCTTGTTTGGTTTTTGGTTTTTGGTTTTTGGTTGTTTGTTTGTTTTTTACAAAAACCAATAATTCTTTTCTAGAGTGTCATGGACACCTACTCTATTCTTAGAAGGAGGCAAAATAGGCTTTTGTCCTACTTGGTGTTGTAATTGAATGTCCTTGACTCTCCATTCTAAATTGTTCTTCATCTTATCCTGTAGGACTGTGAAACATAGCTTTGTTTCCAGTTCATCTAAGGCTCAAAAGTCCTTTGACCCTAAAGGAACAGTAGGCAGTTCTCCTGTTCCTGGGCACCAGGATCTTGGAATTTGGCCGTAGTCCTCCATAGATCTGCGGCCATCAGTCATGTAAGGGTAATCCCCAAACCCCTCCACAGGTAGAGGACATGACCTATGGTGGGTCACATAGACTCAATACACATCTCCATTTTAATGAGGTACCTAAAGGCCTAGAATACTTAGACAATAAACTCTCCTTCCCAGACACTCCTACTTGCAAACAATATTCAACCTTAGGCAGTCCCTAAGAAGTGGGGTAAGGTTTTACTCRCCCACTTTACTCATCCATACAGCCTTCCACCATGAAAAAATAAATGGACTGTCTCTTTGCCTCTTCTCATTGGGATCTCCTGTGGGGAGCCATGAAGGCCTTTGCCTATAGAGCCACCATCTAATCTCCCATAGAAGGTCTCTTTGCACTCCCAGCCACAGCCACCATGAAGCGAAGCTCAAGCCCAGCAAGCCAAGAACTCTTCCCACAGGACCAGCCAGAGCTCCCCCTCTTTACCCGCTTGGCCCAGGGCTTGATCCAGCCCCGCAGGACCCAATTCTATTCGCAGCTCCGGCAAGGCATCCAGCAGCATGTGAGTGTTCGAGAGCATGAAAATCAGAAGGTGCCAGCCTTCTCACCGTCCGGGGACCTCCAAGACAGGTCCAGCTGTCCCACCCCACAGACTGAGCTCCCTTACCCCTTGAGCAGTTTCCTGCAGCTCTCCACAGCCCAACACTTACCCTGCAGTACTGTGGGGCAAGCACAGTCAAAGTTACAACCTCCTGCCTCCCCAGCTGCCTGGGCCTGTGGCAGTGCGGATTCATGACCCCACAAACCTACATTATTCCTTGTTTATTTATTAAAAAAAAAAAA
>BDUI01001377.1:152041-165380 GCA_002335545.1 Apodemus speciosus
CCCAATGCAGCAGTGCAGGGGTATACCAGAGCAGGGAATTGGGAAAGGTTGAMTAGGGGAACAAGGGGAGGGAAAAAGACATATGGGACATCTGGGGGATGGGAAACCAGAAAAAGTGAAATAAAATGTAAATAAAGAATATATCCAATAAAAAAAAAGAATAGACATCAAATGCCTCAAAGGAGACTGATCTTAGAAATTTGTAGTTACTTTTCACAGTGCCTGTAATAGCTCACTAAGAAGCACCTTAAGATTTTGCAACTTTGTGCCTTTTTCCTTGAAGAGTGCTATGGCCTTCAGATATTTGATATCCTTTCCAAACGACTAACACTACAATATTTAAATTAGTAAGAGACATATTTGGGGACAAAAGAAGAAAATCCAGAGTGTACAGTTGGGCCCCCCTACATTCTGAAGGAGAAAAAAGATATTGAATACAAGGATAGAAGTCTTAATATCTGCTGTCTAAGGGGAGACTCTCAGACCTGGATGTTCTTGTTAGCCAGGGGCCAGGTACATTCCCTGCTGTGCCTCTGAAGCAGATTCATACCAGCTGGCTAACATATTCATACATGAGGAATGGAACAAACATCCCAGTTTGAGAAAGACGGGGAGCTCCAAAGATTTAATGTATCTACTTTGCCAAGTGCTGAGGCTTTTCTTACACTGCCTGATCTCTGACAAATTGCCTCTTTATTTATTATGCATCTATACCACATATTTTCCTTCCTCACATCTATTGTTGTTACTGGTTTACATGTATATGAACTTCCATTATGGCATTTATCTTTATTTAAGAACTTAAAACCCAAAAACTCTGGAAACACCTACCTTTGTAATCCTTCACACTGCCTCCCAGATTTCAAATAAATGCAAATTGAATCAGTAAGAATGTGACTGCAATTCAAGTGAAATATACCATTCATCCACTAAAGCAAATGCATTTCTTATTATACAAGAAAACAAAACACAATTGTATGTAATACAATTACTCAAGACAACAATTACACAAAAGTAAAGGGCAGGGCTGATGGAAATGACTTTCTTGAAATCAAACATAATAATACCTTCCACGATTGTATGTTAAGATATCAAAGATATCCCAGTTTACAAATGTCCATGTATTGATCTGTAATACATAAAATGCTGCACCAGTTGATGAACTTGGGAGTTTCTCCATTACCAGGAATATAGACATGGGAAAGTATTCATTTTCTGTAATAGCTTTGATTTGGAGACCTCTAATTAGCATATTTTTATGACATACACATTTTATTACCCACTTTCCCAGTTGGCCAAATGGAAGAAAAAACCCAAAGCATCAAAAAGTCAGTGTGATATGTTGGGAATCCCATTTACTATGGCATYATAAGTGCTAATGTTTCATTTAATTACAGTAGTCATTTCCAGCATCATCAGAGACCAYGTTCTACATGGTTGATTTCCCATGTTCCATAGTACAGGCACCTGATGCTTTTCATCATTTCTCCATGGATTGGGAGAAATCATCATCTCCCTAATTCCCCCTGCTGATATTTTTCTTAACTCATGTTTCTAGCCAAATCTGACGATGTTCCTTCTCAATTTTCACATAGAACATGAAAGCAAAATCTTCTAGCACAAAAGCCCTCATTGTGTTAATTCCAGGTTCACATCCTCAGCTATGCGGAAGCCATATGACTTCCCTGCTTGACCTAAAAGCTGAGGCATGTCAACTATTTCTAAAAGATGGTGGATTGAAAGACAAGTCATCAATTTTTTGCTTCTCAGGAAATACACATAGCCAAAAACACTATCATATGTTGTTAGTTATAAAATGCATACCAATACTGGAAGTTTTAAGTGCAAAATCAAATAATTTTGACTTGGTAACACTTATAATCCCTGTCTGTTTCCTATCCATTCTTTACCAATATCTTCTATCAGCTTCTTTCTACTCTCAACTTGGCCAAGCATGATTTTCCCTCATCCTTTAAGACGTACTTCAATCACCTTCCCGAAGTTCATCCATTTCATTCCTCATTCTCACAGTAGAAGGAACTAAACTGGTATCACATGTCCTTATTTGTATCACTTTTCACAAGTCAGGGTACATATCACTTTATAGCAATGGCTAATTAATATAGCCAAAGACCTTTAATACCAACACATAGGTATTCTCTTAACAAGTCTTATGTACCCATCTCCTCATTAATATCTTAAACATGGTAAGCAGAATTAGAAGAACAAAGGAGGTAGGTGTTACAGAAGGAAAACATCAAAATACTGCTAAAACTCAGCATCCATTCTGTTTGGCTTTTTGGCTTAAAATCTAAGACCTTCTACTGTAAGAGGAGCCAAATCCCAAGAGAAAAGCAACTAAAAACTGAGGGTCATGTTGGATCTCTGGCTTGTTGAATACAAGTACTTGTTCTCACTAGCTTATTGTCTGGTTTCTTTAGAATGATAGAATCAGTGTATGGGTTTGGGAGCAGCTAGGACCAACTATCCCCAATTGAGGACATCCATAGTGAGCACAGTCAACCCCTAGGTATAGATTTCCTAAAGCTTTTAACATTATGGGAAGGATATTCACAGCAGGCAAGCAATAAAATGGTTTAGGGAGAGCAAGCCCTCCCTCCTTTATGCTTTATTCTTAACTTCAAAGTAATCAAATATTGTTTATGGATAAAATTTTAATCCTTTCACAAATTTGAATTTTGATTTAATTTGCATATCACATTTACTGCAAGTCAACATGAAGAGAGACTCAACCAATTTAAACCATTTTCTCTTGGCCCTCAATCCCTTCAGAAATATTTTCTATTGGGCAACTCAATTATATCTAATATGGTTACTGTCTGAAGATTAGAATTTTGCTTAAAGAAACTCATATTCAGAACAGTGAGAATGGGAAGAGGGTGGAAAACAGAGGAGACAAGACAATAATTACCTATCTGTGATGCCACACAGATCAATGTGTAAATCACTAAAACTCCCCAGGAGACCTTGCTGAACTGAAATGARGTCCTTGAGCTGGTTATCAATAAAGATGAGCCTCATGCAGCCTTGGAAAGCCTTAATGGGGTTTAAGCATTGGGAATCGGTGAGATTGTCGGGGCACCCTGTGGGACAGAGAAAAAGACGAAGAACACTGAAAKGATAGGTCATTGACTTGGCAACCTATTGATGGTAAACCTTGAGGTCTAATTATCTTGGAACTTTTGTATTCATAGCAGGGCATACTTTTGTTGTGAATTGGAGCTCAGGAAGAGATGAAAAAATGACGCAAAATGGGGATGCTCATTCACTATATAGAAAAAAAAGCGCCAAAGAGAACATCATTTGGTATGATATTTACTTTAATTCCTCTTGTGTGGGTGTGAACATGGGGGTGTGCAGGTGTGAGTGGGTGTGTATGGGTGTGTGTACACATGTACATGTGTGTTTGTGTGTTTCTGTGTCTCTGTGTGTGTGGTGCATGCCTGAAAATACAGTGTTTTATGTGGTTAGATATAGAAGATGGATGTTGGAATCAAGTCATCTTTCTCTGCCACTTCCTATTATATTCTTTGAGATAAGGTCTCTTTGTGAACCAGGGGCTCACCAATATACCTAGACAGGCTGGTCTTGAGTTCCAGGGCTCTGCCTTCACCTATCACTTGTCACTTTACTTTGTTTGACATAGCCTACTCATCCACATGGAAGATTTGTGACTTATGTAGGCTGAGTTTTGAGTGAACCTCAGGAGCCTACTTAGTATCACCAGCACTGAAACTCAAGAGGTTCCATGCCATGAGTGTTTTATATGGGTGCTAGGAATCCAAACTCAGTTTCTCATGCTTTCATGGCAAGCATTCTACCAAATGAGTCAGCTACACACACACACACACACACACACACACACACACACACACACACACACACACTGCTGGAAATATATTTGTCTTTCCTTTGAATGACAACCTTAGCATACTCTTTACATATTTTAAATGCTTGAGAATGCTGGTTGTGTCTCAAAACACTTGTCTAAGTTCAAAATTCAATTCTTAGTTACATTTTCTAAGGAAATTATGATCTGGTAAGGATGGCAGATGAGTAATTTTTCTGGTTAATTGTGGAGCATTAACAAGATAAGCTCCTAAGAAAGGTACCTTCAGGAACCAAGCAGAAATTTTGACATGCTGTACAAAGCAAATCCAGACATTAAGAGAATGATGTCTTAAGTACACATAGTTGCAGGCTATAATACCACACCTGAAATGTTAACACCACACCTCTTAAAGAATGTTCATTTAAAAAATAAAAATGAATTGCACCAAACAGTATCACCTGAAGTCAGCTCAACTTTCTCATCATTAAGACAGGTGAAGACCAAGCAGCTAGATGAGTATGTGTGCTCTTACAAATTCCATCTCAGTGACTTTCAGCATATGGAATGTGAGCTTGAAACCATGGCAATATGCCATAAATAAGAGGAATTATTTCACTCATCTCTAATAGACAGTCACTGCAGGGCAGAAGCCTGGCAGCTGGTTAACAGCTCACATGCACACTATAAAATGAAGAGATGCTACTGCTTCTAATTGAAACTGTAGAAAGAATTTATGGACGATGACTACTATTGTGGAAGCTCATTTTTCATATTCCTCAAGTTTACAGTCTGCATATGGAAAGTCTGTTTAAATACTGTTTAAATCACAGATAAACCTTCATTTTCTAAGTCTAGCACCCTAAATATCCACTCAGAATTCAGTAATATTCTAGCTGAGAGGAGCAGAGCCATTATACYGCAGTGATATTTTAGAAGATTATTGTACCATTATTATTCAAAGCCATTTTGCCTGGGAATAAATTCCTGCCTCTCATTTTTCCTCTATTGCTGAAAAACCCTATATTATCTAGAACACACAGCTTGGAGTTGGGACAATTGCTCAGCCTATGTTCCTATTCATTTTCTTTCACTATGGGCTGCAGTTAACAAAGATTTGAATCTGCTTCATACACTCAATGTCTCTAGAGCCTCCCACAGATTATCATTTTATTTATCTTAGAATGACAATGTGAGTGAGAAAGTGAGCACACGTGCCACAACCAATGCTTAGAGATTAGAATGATAGCATTAGATTACAACTACAGGAATTGGTGATTTCTACCACCTCTGAGGATGGATCTTTGGTTTCCTACTGAATACACCAGGTTCAATGGCATGAGTGGCAAGAAGATTATAGTCATATGCTACAAAGTCTGGCTTTTTGAGGGCTCTAGGGTTCCAAACCTAGCTCCTTATGCTAACACAGCAAAAGCTTTATGACTGAGCCATACAGATTGAACAACAGACATATTATCTATCATATAGACACAAGATCATCTAAAAGTACATGCTATTGCTTGACATGTGATGGTCATTGTGGGTGAAGAACTATGGTCCTTCCTCATGCTAAAACCCAAATGCATTRATCTTATTCTACACAGATCCCTTTCAAAGACACCCTAAATATGCATTCTGTGTCTGTGCAAAGATCTTGGAATTTCAAGATCTACAACCTTAAAAAGAAGGGTGATTTGTAGATTTTAGATCTAGGAGACTACAGGATTTGAGGAGGAGCTCAGTGTAGAGTGTATCATAAGAACAAGGGGAGGGAAAAAGACATATGGGATATCTGGGGGGCGGGGAAACCAGAAAATGGGAAATGAAATATATATAAAGAATATATCCAATAAAAAAAAAGAATATTGCAAACTCTAGGTACCTAGAGTGTATGTGACACTGCCATTATTATTATTTCTATTATTATATGTGAGCAAGACAGAGTGTGTGCATTCATGTACTGTCCTGAACATATGGAAGACAGGAGATAGAATAGTGGAGCCCATTTTCTTGTGCCAGTACAGATTACAAGGACAGAACTCGAGTCTTCAGCTTTGAGCAATTAGTGTCTTTGCTCATGGATTCCCCTCGTTATAGCTTCAGCGAAGGCTATTATGCAATACTTGTGTCCGATTACCTCATGGGAAGGAACTAAAAGCTTTAGGGTAAGGTTAGCTCATATTCACGTATACAAAATCTGAACCAGTTTTTTGTCACTTTCTATATTGGGTAAAGGAACCATGGTGGGAGTGTTGAGTGTGCTTGGAGCTGGGTACGTGGAAACAAGTACCTTTTATGAGCTAAGTAAGCATTCCACTAAGCTTCAACAAGTCTCCATTGTGCTCTTGTTTATACTTCCCAGTAATTCTGAAAGTGATCATGTTGTTTATATTCTACAAAAGTACTTCAGGGACTGTATCTTAAGAGTTTAAGGTTAGTCAGCCATAGGAAATTAGTCCACTTTACATGTGGTTTCTTTAAGATAGATCACTGGCTACAGAATTAGACATCTATTTTAATAAAAGATACCTTTAAAACACTTAGCATGGGTGAATTTGTAAACATGACAAAATGTCATATAAGCTTTGTCTACCCTAGTTTGTTTTTGTTTGTGTTCTTAGAAATGTTGCAATTGTTGCAATCAATAGAAAAAGCAATAACTTAGAAATTTCAAGGACTCCTCCCTGTCTTTTGGAGGTACTAGCTCCTTCCTACTTTGCTCTGACACCCTCCTTGGATGTGAAAAATCTCTTAAGACATAGGAAAGGGGAGATGAGGCTCACAAAACAAAGTGGCAGTGGAGGGCCAGGAAGTCCATGTTGACTCGTAGTTTCTCTCACTTGAGATTTTTCTCCCTTGCTGACTCTTAGAAACTTTTCTCTAAGTGATCATGTGAGTTTCTCCTTTCTAGTGTGAGATCAAGAGCTTGGCATGGTTACAAGAATTACTTTTGGTGAGTTATGCATCCCATGTCTAGTACCTAGACTCTGGGGGTCCTTTTGCCCTTCACAGTGTCCTAGATATCTTGTGTTTGCACAGTTGTATGAGATTTTGATTTCTCACACTTTGGCTCTTGAATAGGCCTGCATGTGTACATGCATGACTATGGGGAGAGTTGTCTAATTGTTAAATCACATGGTAGAATAATTTCCCTGACTCTTTATTTGATGTCTCAAAGGCTAGGGAACTTACCTCCAAAGTAGTAATGCTTTCCAGAATAAATCTGTATTCGGTAGGTATCTGGAACTGGGGAAGCAGCATCATTATCCAGTGTGAGAGTAACATGATTTCTCCTGGCAATGATGCTGACAGAATGCCACAGGCCATCATTCAAGCTACTGCCTGCAAGAGAAACAGGAAGAGCTATTTCATGAAGGGCATCTTTCTTCTCTGCCTAATACTAAAGATGCTAAGGTATCTTTTCCTAAACCATTTTTGATAGTTTCATCTTTGAAATGAAA
Organism: Apodemus speciosus; assembly: GCA_002335545.1. Classification (NCBI taxonomy): domain Eukaryota; kingdom Metazoa; phylum Chordata; class Mammalia; order Rodentia; family Muridae; genus Apodemus; species Apodemus speciosus. Next base: position 159,353 of record BDUI01001377.1, read on the forward strand.
GGAACAAATCAAATATGTGGAACATCTGGGCCAAATAAAGAAATGTTATTTATTATTTAGTATGGTGATGGGTGGCTACCAAGGAAAAAGCTTTAAAAAATAACTGTTAAAACCCCTCACTGTGATTCCAGGAACTGTATCCTCAGATGGAGGAGGCATAAGTCATTTTCTCCCTCTGATTTTTCTGAAGTTTGGATCCTGCCTATAGTGAAAGCTTTTGCAAGTTTTTGTTTAAACCAATGGCTCCAAGAATCAAACCTGGGACTTCATATATACTACATAGCCATCTTCCACTGGGCTTCACTAGCCCTTGGGAATTTTTATTTAATTGTAATTACTTTCTTTGTTTCTTTCCCTTTTGCTGTGATAAAATACCCTAACAAAATTAACTCAAAGGATAAAGGCTCTCTTTCATCTCATAGTATGAGGATACAGTAGTGACATAGTGGCAGGGAAGTCAAGGCAGCAGGAGCTTGAAGCAGGTGGCCATGTCACATATACAATTAGCTAAAGGAGAAGGATGAATATGTGCTGTTGATCAGCTGGGTTCCACTAATGTATACTACCCAGAATCAGATCTCCAGCTCAGGGAGTRGTCCTGCGTATAGTTACAAGGATGGATCTGCCCACATTAACCCCCATACTCAACGGAGTCTCTCATAGATATTCTCAGTCTAAGCTTTATTTCTGTAATCCCTTTTAGTGTTGTTGGAGTCTTGTTCCTATGTGAATCTAGATCCCATCAAGGTGACAATTAATGTTAATCATCAATGCCTACTCAAATATAGGTAAGAATATAAAATGCTTTGACTAAATCCTCCTCCATATCCTACTAGCCTTCCCCGTGCCTCACAATGCTTAATTGTCCAGACAGGATTGCTTCTACTTTCATGTCCATTTCCTGAAGTGGAAAGCAAGGCAGAGAGAGTTTCCTACCACAATCAAGATACAGACCAATCAAATAGCAACTGTCTGTGTGTGTGGAGAGGGGTGGGTGCACAGGAGGTCAAAGACAATTTGTGTGATTTGAATCTCTCCATGCACTATGTGGATCCCAGGAATCAAGCTTCTGTGGTCAGGCTTGGTGGCAAGCTTTACTGGCTCAACTGTCATTCTGAATTTCAAAAGTGTTTTTTCTAAGTTACTCATAAAACATTGCCTGAGACACTTGCCTTCCTTGGCCACTGACACATTACTTACAAACATGATCACACCTGTTTTTCATCATTGTTAAACTAATCAAACCTGATCAGAAGACAATTCAAATGAATTTTGAGGGTAACGATGTTTCTGATTAACAGCAAACTGTCCTGTTACTTTGACCCAGATCCCTTTCAGATGCATGGCAACACTGACCAAACTTACTGAGGGGACTCTATTAGGAATTTTTCATGGAGGGCCTTTAACTTCCTTTCAAAAATATGTTGTCTATGGAGGCTCTTGTTTGTGTATGGCCCACTGAATACTGGAAAATATAACAGTCATAATGACTGCTCAGGCAACAATCACACAGTAGTGACACATGTTCATCGTTCAAATGACCTTCGGTATGCCTGGCTATATGATGAGCTGCCTTCCTTCTCTTTGTCTCAGTTTCATCATCTGCCAAAGGAGATCATTGACTGTAGGGATTATAACTACTATTATAGTTGCATGTGCAAACTCAAGCTCAAGTGCCTAGGAACTCACATGAACTAACACTGAACAGAACAACTAGTCCCAGACAGCCTTGGGGTTGGCTAATGAAGATATTAATATCACATGCAACTGTATTTTAAATGAAGCATAATTAAAAGGCAGGGGCAATTACAGAAAGGACTGAAATGCCATCCTTTGATTTTAAGTCAATGATGAAGACAAAGAAACTAACAAACTAGACAATGGACAACTAGGCTAATTCTGGGAATAGTATGGTGGCTTGCACTTCTAAATTCACAGGAGTTATGGTTACCTCCCCACAAGACTTACAAAAACTTTTTCTAACCAATACCCTGTCATACAGTGTGAGGAGCTTGGCATGCCTCAAACCACCATGATGTTTATTCAGTTAATGGCTGCTGGATAAAAGGTCTTGTCTTTTGGTGTTGTAGCCATTAGTAAGGTGCTTAAGAACATGCAACTTGTTATTCATGTTCCTGTAAACAATACTAATGGAATCCATTCAGTTTTTAAAAGCAAAGACAATGAAAGTAGAAAGGGAAATAGTTTGGATTAGCAGGGATCAATCGGAGTAGGAGGGAAAAGGGGACAGAGAGAGTAAAAAAGTAATGGTGATGAATATGATTAAAATACATTATACACCTGTGTGAAAATGTTGCAATGAGCCAACTGCATATAATTAATACATGCTAATATAAAACCAAAGACAAAATAAACACAATAACAAACAGTTGCAAACTTACAGTTCTTGGTGAGACAGGCCAGGAAGAAAGAGGTGAGCCTAGAAGTGTTTTATAGAGTAAAAAACTGACTTCATAGCCCATTGAGTAAAAATTCTAGGAGACAGACATCTTCCCAGATAATAAAAACAATAGGTCATAGAAAATAGAAGAAGGTAATGGATCGAGAGACAGACCAAGGATAACAATCAAAGCAGGTGGGAAGACAAACCATTTATCAAGGTCTTTCGTGCCATGCTAAGAAGAGTTTCCTAGTAAGAGATTTGAAACTGGGTTCTGAAGAATATTTTACTCAAATCAGTTTCCTAAAAATCCTTTGAGGGAATTTGGGCACTTTTACTAAAACAAACAAACAGCAACAACAAGACAAAAATAAAACCCATGATTTGAATGGGGCTGAGATGGTTCACGGGGCAGTTCATCCCTGACAAGCCAGACAAGCCACCTAAAAGCGAAAATCACCTGCAAGCATTATAATTTCAGTGTGACTGTGAGGAGTAGGAGGTAGAGACAGGAGAATCTACAAAACTGTCCCTGCTTACATAGCAAGTCTTAAACCTCTCATGGTTTAAAGTAGAAAATGAGAATGTAGAAAAGTAAAGACCAATACCCAAAGGATGTCCACTGACTTTACACACATATTCTGGGGCTCCAACTCCCCTAAAATAGTGCTGCCATATTTCACATAGAAACATATGTACTTACCTCTCCCTGCTTTGCATTCTTCCTGCCCCTAACACATACAAACACACACACACACACACACACACACACACACACACACACACACACACACACACACACCACACCACACCACATTATGTGGATGATTCTAATGAAGAGCAGAGATATAATCACTGCTATAGAGCACAGGGGCCAGTGGTGAGAGGTCTTCAGCTTGGGAATAACCAGTTCAGAGGTTCATATTCTCAGAGGGTTATATGAGTGAGCTTAGAGGCAGTGCCTCTCACTCCTATCCACTGGTTGAGATCACCCTGAGGGACTGTATGACAGAATAGACAAAATAGCAGCAGAAAAAATAAAACATACCCAGGTGAACCTGGAACTGTAACTAGAGGCACATTAACTAGGACATGGCAGAAGCCCCTGGAGCCTTCACAGAAAAGTTGTCTTAAAAGAACACATAAAGAGGTCTGCTTGGCCCTCGGTGGCCAGGGCAGAGCAAACAGCTCTGAACCTCTGTGTACAGAATCTTCCCAGGGCAGTTTCAGTACCAAGTACTAAACATAGAACTCAACTCTGATCCTGCCCTGGAAGCTGTGCTCCATCTACTCAGATGAGCCCTGGTGGTAGAGACCCACCATGCTGCCAACCAGTTTCCTCAACATCTGCTTTCCATGAAGGGGAGACCAAGAGGTTTATTCTGCCAGTCCTATCTTTTGTAATAGACAACTGTTCTWAAAAAGCTAGGATTTGGGTCTTTGTCATGGGGACTGTGCTAATGAGGTAAAGCTTTTGCCAGGTGATTCCTAAGGGGGAACTTTGGATATTTTAAAAGAACATTTTAGGTGCAAGCCAACTGTAAGCCTGTTTTCCTTTTATTTGCAAAGGTAAGTTATGAACAGGATTGGAAAGGAGGTATGATTCCCTATGTAGGGTCTGAATAATGCCCAGAATGCAGTCATTGTCTAGGCATAGCCTGCAGTAGGATAGCAGTACACAAGGCCATGGAAGTTCAGTCTAATCACAGACTCTACCACCTAGTCTCATGATGCACAACATCAGAGGAGATGGCTAAGTTGTGCTTGTAGAGTACCTTGCAGAGACCTTCATTTATTTGTTCATATGTGAATTTTCTAATATCATTCATATTTTTCAATGGTTTACTGTTGTTGTTAGTGATGGTGGCAGATGTGATGTTGGGGGTGTGTGGTTATGTCAATGTCTGTGTGTATATAAAGGCCAGAAGTTGACATCAGGTGTTTTCCTCAAACTCTCTCAAATTGATTTCTTTTTTAAAAATATTTTGAGACAATATTTCTCATTGACCCCCCGTATTATGATATTCCTGACTAGCTGCATGGTCATGGCACTCCAAGGATCCTCTTATATCTATGTTTCTGAACTGAAATTGCAGGCAGGTACCATGACACCCAGCAATTTATGTGGATGCTAAGAAACTGTACTCAAATACTGAAGCTTATGCAGAAAGCACGAATGGTTCCAGTTCACTAGTACTTAACATTCATGTTTTTTTTAAGTGTCATTTATTATTGGTGTTTTGTGTGCTGTGTGTGTAGGGGCACAAAGTCAGACACATCTTTGTGGATTCATTTCATCCCCTTTATGTGGATGTGAGTCTAAACTCATGTCATGAGGTTTGTGCAGTTGTGATAAATCCACAGCTCTTTAGAGAAGAAGTAGAATGGCAATTTTAATTGAGCAAAAATCACCAGGAGGAATTTTAGAAATATGGATTCTGAGCTTCATGAGATTAATTAAGAGGGAAACCTGCATCATCTCAGATGTTGAAAGGCTCAAGAATTACCAAGAACTGGGATGAATAACTAGATAGAGGAGTTTATCTTTGTAGAGTTCATAAAAAAGATAGAAGCTAGGATAAGAAAACAAACATTGACCCATGTCAGGGGAACATGGATCAGATCCCAAGCAAGTAAGCTGGCACACTTTCCTTTAAGAAGGTTTTCGTTAATTTCTTTACACCCAGCTCTTATTTTCTACATCATTATGTACCTGGACTCAAAATAACATCTCTAGCTATTCTTTAGAATTTGATTGTTGACAAAACCATATTAGGACCAAGAAGATCACTCAACATATATAGGCTCTTTCTAACAAATCTAAAGACATAAATTCAATCCTTGGAACACACAAAATGAAGAGGATTGACTCCTGAAAGTTGTTCTCTAACCCCTACAAGTATACTCATTGCATTTGTAAGTATGTGTATACACAGAGACACAAAAAATATCTTTTTAAAACATATTTTAAGACAGTGTCCTTTGCCATACAGAAATGTTGTAATTTTATGAGGTCCCATTTGTTAGTTCTTGATCTTAGAACATAAGCTATTGGTGTTCTGTTCAGGAACTTTTCCCCTGTGCCCATGTCCTCAAGGGTCTTCCCCAGTTTCTTTTCTATTAGCTTCAGTGTGTCTGGTTTTATGTGGAGGTCCTTCATCCTCTAGGAGTTGAGCTTCCTAGTACAAGGAGATAAGAATGGACTGATTTGTATTCTTCTGCATGCTGACCTCCAGTTGAACCAGCACTATTTGTTGAAAAGGTTATCTTTTTCCACTGTATATTTTCAGCTCCTATGTTAAAGATCAAGTGACCTAAGTTATTTGGGTTCAAAACAGCAACCAACAAATTGGGAAAAGATCTTCATCAATCCTACATCCTACAGAGGGCTAATATCCAATATATAAAAAGAACTCAGGAAGTTAGACTCTAGAGAACCAAATAACCCTATTTAAAATGGGGTACAGAGCTAAACAAAGAATTTTTACCTGAAGAACTTCGAATGGCAGAGAAGCACCTTAAGAAATGTTCAACATCATTAGTCATTAGTTAAATGCAAATCAAAACAGCCCTGAGATTTCACCTCACACCAGTCAGAATGGCCAAGATTAAAAACTCAGGAGATGT
>BDUI01001378.1:115914-127784 GCA_002335545.1 Apodemus speciosus
CCCAGAAGCTCTGAATACTCAAGACACAATTAACATATCAAATGATTCCTGAGAAGAAGGAAGGAGAGGGTCCTGGCCCTGGAAAGGCTTGATCCAGCATTGTAGGGGAGTACCAGGACAGAGAAATGGGAGGGGGGTGATTGGAGAATGGGTGGAGGGAAGAGGGCTTATGGGATTTATGGGGAGGGCAGAACCAGGAAAGGGGAAGGCATTTGGAATGTAAACAAAGAATATTGAAAATAAAAAAATGGGGTCCTCTTAATTTACCCTCCAGCTGGCTCACTCTTAGCAGCACATAAATATGCTGCTTATGAAAATTTGCAATATTCTTCCTCAGAAATAGGAAAAATGTAAATGACACTGGTGTGAGCTGTTTCAAAATGGGTTTCTCAATCAAAACAGCCACCGTGAGCAATTGTTTGTTATCCAAATTTGATGACTAATTGGTAAAATTCACAAATTGTATTAAATAGGTTTAGAGCAATGTCAAATATAAGATTTATTTGCTTAGTGAGTTGAATAGAAAAATTTTGAATTGATAAGCTATTAAATTAATTAATGTTGTAGTCTCAGTATGATGTGGCTCCAGACAGGAAAATATGTTATTCATTAAACAAAGATACTGAGATGTTATAATTTTTTATTAATTTATTATTTAGAACATCTATCATGCTCAATAAGGGAAAGCAAAAATAAATAAAGCTGTTCAGTGTCCGAGAGTTGAACAGACTTTCTATGTCTTATTGCTGTGCAAGATTATGTGGTTCTGGTATTTCTTTTGTGACTTTGCCACATATATTTGTTTCCTCTGATCATTCCTCATTATTTTTCAGATGTATTTGAAGAATAGCCAACAATAAAAGGATAATCCAATCTTTTCTTAATTTTGAAGATTCCATTGCCCAGCAAGCAGATGTACCTCTAATTTCTCTGGCTTACTTGATTAAAAGTTTGATGAATGTTTTCAGTTCATTTACTGGGCATTGAATCATTGCATCAACAACCTGTTCAATACTGCCTGCTGAACCTTTCACCAGTGCTAGACTCCTGGATCTCCTGGTTACTAGAGCAAGTTTTTGGCAAAGCACAACAGTAACAAAACATTATAATTGCTTTTGTGTTAACAGATTACACTGTGTCTGAGGACATGCTGGCAGGACATAGACATGCCATTGTAATATGCATGCTCCTTCTCTGGGTGAGTCCCTGTCTACTGGAATGCCTACTAGACCCAAAGGGACATGAACATTCTCTGTCTATAGGAGCAGACAGAATTGTTAATGGAGACCAAAGCATMCTCCTCCTTGGGTGCTACAATGACTTAATGACTTGGAATAGGGAAAGTCTCCCAGATTTCTTGAACAATGGGCACTAGAGCCATCCTCATATTTGTTTGATGCAGCTTCAAAGTAGTGCTGCTTCTCCAGAGACTGTTGAGTTGGGGGAAGGAAGATCGGCATTCATCTACTCATCTACAACTTCTGGCCAACTTGAGTAAGATGATAACAATAAAAAGAAAATAACCTCCCTATTCTGTCTTCTTGTTATATCGATCTCTAACTTCAGCTCACATTTTAAAGAAATCCTCTTAGGAAATAACAATGGAGCTATAGGCTAAGGGATTTGGGTTGGGCTGAGTGTGTTTACAGTTCCCATTTCCTTAACAGTAAAAGAAAATATTAGGATGTTCTAATACTAGGAAAATGAGGATACTGGTAGTCTTCAAACCCTCTGGGAAGAGGGGGAGTGGGAAAGTTAATGATGTAGGGGAGACTTTCCATCTCCTTTTGCTCCCAATAAGCCCAGGGACATCTATTTTATCTATTGGTGATGGAGGATTCAGAAACCAGATCTATTTCCAATCTGGGCTTCCTGTTGCTATCTATGTGTTTTAATCTTAGGTCAGAGTGAAGTATTTTTTTCTAGATGACTAAGAGTTGGCATTTCCCCTTAAACAGTACATTTATATTAAAGTTCATCTTGAAAACAGCTCAGAGAGGAGAGAAAGAGTATATAAAACAGAAGGCAAAGAAAACCAAAGAATTAAAATCAGGAAGATACAGATTCTTTCTCATTCTTCTACACAAGTGGGGAGGGAGGGAGGGAGGGAGGGACCTGGGAGAGAAAGTAGAAGGTGTGGGGGTGTCAGGGGAGTGAGGAGAGTGGGGAACCTGATTTGATATTGGTTGAGGGAAAAGGACTGAAGCCTTGAGGGCCAGAAGAAAGAAGGGAAACAGGCAACCTCAGGAGATTGGAGGTTGTAGGGGACACTCCAAAATGAACTAGAGACTTAGGAGGTGAGAGACTCACAGGATTCCAAGGGAGGGACCTTAGATGAAATGCCTGACAGTGGAGAGAAGAAACTTATAGAGCCCACCTCCAACAGGATGACAGGACATTCATGTATTGTAGGTTTATCACTCACTAGGGGAATCATAAATAGCCAGATCAAGAGTAAGAGACTAAGGCTAGAAATGTCCCAAAGCAACAAAGAAATTTCAAGTGAAAATACTGTTTTCATTCCATTATTTTCACTTACATAAGCATATTTTATCAAGCCTGAATGTATTAATGTATGGGCATGACAGAAGCACAAAATACTGTGGCTGGWGAAGGAAGCTGTCAGGACATCTTTATAGAATTCTAACATAAGAAATTAACAGGAAAGCTCAGAGGGGTTTTTTTCTCAAAAATAGTTAGGCGTTAAAGAAAAACATGTTTAATAATAGTCTTTTGTAGCCAGATGGAAATGGAGACCAGCAGAGCAAGAGGAGAAACTGTGAAAATTGCTTATCCTAGGGTCTCTCTACCTGTGAAAATAATTAACATTCAACTAAATGAAAATTATTCCGAGATCAAGACCTGCTCTATTTAAGTTAATGTGCCAGAAAAGAGGAAGAAAACAATTGAAGCAACCAGTGAGAAAGCTATTAGTGAAATGAGAGTCTAGCTAAAGCCTTTTTTTCTATAGAATAAATACATAGTACATTTACAGAATTTATAAAACTTGGCACTATAAAGATTCAAATATGCCATCAGTTATTGTTACATACCAGAATGTTACAACATATAGTTTTATCCAATACAAATTGTTATCTTCTTTCAAGGCTATCAATTAACTATTGTGTATTCTTGAATGAGGGAAATATATATGGGTAAATAAGAGTGTAAAGTGCTAAGTAAGAGCAGCAGGAACTAAGACCCTGATGGCATCCTTTCAGCACTCCCAGGCTTCTCAGTGCTCATCTACTCTGCCTTCTGCATATTTAAATCCTAAATTTTATTCTCATCCCAGAACTTTCATTCTTTGTGCTGAACTAACTTATCATACTTACTACCTAACAGATAGCTCTCTAAGAATACCRCCACGTGACGCCAGGCAGTGGTGGCACACGCCTTTAATCCCAGCACTTGGGAGGCAGAGGCAGGTGGATTTCTGAGTTCAAGGCCAGCCTGGCCTACAGAGTGAGTTCCAGGACAGCCAGGGCTACACAGAGAAACCCTGTCTCAAAACAAAACAAAACAAAACAAAACAAAACAAAAACAAACAAACAAACAAACAAAAAAAACCAAACCAACCAACCAAACAAACAAAAACCACCACCACCACCACCACCACCACCACCACCAAAAGAATACCATGCGACAATCCATAAAGGAAGCCAAGCTCAGGTAACTGATCAGTAAGGCATTATTACCTGTGACTAAAGAGAAAAGGGATGGAAGCGCTTCTAGATGCAGGTGCTTAGCTCTCTAAAGGCATTGGATGGTGGACCTGTAACCCTCCACATCTCAGTATAGCAATATGTTGTGATTTAACCAAAGGCACAGTGAGTGTTCCCCACCTAAGCGTGCTCTTTTCCTGTGACCATCACTGAAAGCACAGTGAATACCTCCCACCTAAGCATAATCTTTGGCCCTCATGGGGTGTGATTTCTGTGTTGATTCCAATTGATCTGCTGCAAGGAAGGACACTCAGAGTGTAGTCTACCTGTCTAGACACATGGACACCAGGCAGAACAGAAGAGTGAGTGTGAAATAGCCCCAAAGCAGCTTTCTTTTCTAGTGATGTTTGCCTGTGTAGTTTGGTCTTCCTATATTGTTTGTAATTCCATGAATTCACTATTCATGGAAACAAAACACAGAGGTAAATTTGTATAAGACAACTAACAAATATGAAGAAGAAAAACATACAAAGGTCAAAACCAGAGACTGAATTAATAGGTTCAGTACAATGTAAACTCAATGGAAACATGCACGAAGATGGGTAACATGGAATAGGAAAATGATGTAATTATGGAATGAATTACATCATTTGACCTTAAATATGATACATGCAAATAGGCAGTTATGAAAGGGAGGTCACATAATGCTAAACATATGTCCCTGTTTTATATGCCTAGATAATAATGGGTCGCCAAGGTTTTAATAATGGCATCTCTCTTCATCTAATAATGAAGAGACAAATCTGCTACCCTTGAATCATATCACTCTGGTAGCTTATTAAAGTGCCAGCTCATGTTCTGTACTGCCTCAAAGAGAGGATGTTAATCTGACTGACAAAAGGAACTGAACTCTGGAAACTCTATTTGAGGAAAAAGGTCATTCATTTCTCCACTAAGATTCAGTGTTTGTTATACAGTTAACTAGCTCAGTTCTGATACAAGCTTCCTCTCACCATCAGAGTTGGAGAGACAAAAAATTGTTAAACAGGAAAACGGCATATATTGCTTTGAGCCATTCTTCTCTTTAAATTAATTTTCAGCCTCTACTAGAGTCTGTCTTTTTGAAGCATCTATCCCAAGAAGAAATACCTGAAAAAAAAGAGCCAGCATGCTCTATAGCTGTCCCATGCTGCCACTACCACGCTTTCTCTGAGTTATTGTGTGTGTGTGTGTGTGTTGTTGTTGTTGTTGTTGTTGTTGTTGTTGTTGTTGTTGTAAATAGCTTGATTCATTCTTGAAATTAAGGCACAAGGCACATGCTCCAGTACAAGTTTTAAACTTTCAGTCGGGATGCCTGTTTCAGCCACTGACTATGATTGTGTACACAGCATAATTAAATAATGAAATCTTTTACTAAATAGCGGTCCCAGTGACAGGAAAAACRAGGGGAACTTTCTGTACAACTAAGATATTCATGACCTAGGGAAGAAATCACAGGAAAAACTTTTCTAGAAAAGTTATCTATACACTTTTGGGTACATTTCTGTAGGTTGTTGTAAAGAACAACTGGTCAACTCTACTGAAGAGGTCTCTGAGAGGTCGGTTTTATGGTATCATAGAGATGGTGAGATGGATGAAGACAAGGAGTGTGGAACACAGAGATGCTCCGTGTCAGGACAGTCACTGAAATGAAACAAACAAACAAAAGTTACTGCTCTGAAGTTTTCTTGAATGATTTCTGAAAGACAGTGCTCTACAACTGAACTCTGGCCATAATGGATAGAGACTAGCAACTTGGAAATCAGAAAACCAGAGCTTCATAACTTAAGAAGAAAGCAAACTGAACAGTGCCCCAGGTCCCCCAGTCCTACTATAAAGTAAAGGGCTGGCTTAGGAGATCCTCACTTACATTTGTCAGTCATCATGGTAAAATATACAAGTAACAGCAGAATAAGGAATGATAAAACAAAGAAGGTAAAAGAGAAATTAAACTGTTTTTGCCCAACATATTGCATTTAATAATGATAGGCCATGGCACAGTTATAAGTTTATTTTATATTGTCATATTAGAAACAAAAAACCCTTTTGTCCTGTGTCAGATACTGTGGAGACATGATTGGATGTATTCTTGATGCCTTTGCACCTGTCTCATTTCAAATCCCCATAAGACACTAATGCATTTCTGCTCATTTCTCACAGTCAGTCCCCCTGCCCCAGGGTTTTTCTCACAGAACACATTTTGCACTCTGCTCCAGAAGCCTTCAATACCCATGACTTTAGCTGGCGACCCTTTAATACAAGGGACACTGCAAAGGATAAAAACCAAAGAACAAGAAGGAAGGATGCGTGGCAGAACCTKGGAGGCTGAGCAAACCAAGAAAGGAAGAGCTTGCCTACAGATACCCAGAGGACATCTGGGGATTTACAAAAAAATCTCTGCCCGTTGCTCAAGGGTTCAGGGTTTAGGCTGATGAGTGATGGGTATGGGAGGAGAAGGAATGAGGGATGCATAAATTCACTGAGGGACACACTAGGAAATGGCAGATCACCTACTCCTGTCCCATCATTCTTATCCCCCCACTGCCTTTTTCTCTACATGCAATTAGAGAAGAAACAACAACCCGAGTGTTATAAATACTGTAAAAACTAAGGCAGAGTGCTTTTCAGCAATAAAACCTCCCACAGCTGAACAGGCTGCCAGCCCCTAGAGCAGGTCACATTTTCTTTGTCTTCCCTCCAAGTGTCATTCTCCTACTGTGTATCATGCATGTATCTCACCCAAGGCTTCAATTCAAATCTACATTCACCACCCCCTCCCCCTGCCCCCACACTGCCTCCTCAGTGCTGTTTCTTACTTTACAAATATTTTCATTCCCTGTCACATCACAATGTACAGGATTCGCTTGCAATTGATATACCCAGGCCATTTTGCTCCATTTCTTTTAAAAAAAAANTGTTGTTGTTGTTGTTGTTGTTGTTGTTGTTGTAAATAGCTTGATTCATTCTTGAAATTAAGGCACAAGGCACATGCTCCAGTACAAGTTTTAAACTTTCAGTCGGGATGCCTGTTTCAGCCACTGACTATGATTGTGTACACAGCATAATTAAATAATGAAATCTTTTACTAAATAGCGGTCCCAGTGACAGGAAAAACAAGGGGAACTTTCTGTACAACTAAGATATTCATGACCTAGGGAAGAAATCACAGGAAAAACTTTTCTAGAAAAGTTATCTATACACTTTTGGGTACATTTCTGTAGGTTGTTGTAAAGAACAACTGGTCAACTCTACTGAAGAGGTCTCTGAGAGGTCGGTTTTATGGTATCATAGAGATGGTGAGATGGATGAAGACAAGGAGTGTGGAACACAGAGATGCTCCGTGTCAGGACAGTCACTGAAATGAAACAAACAAACAAAAGTTACTGCTCTGAAGTTTTCTTGAATGATTTCTGAAAGACAGTGCTCTACAACTGAACTCTGGCCATAATGGATAGAGACTAGCAACTTGGAAATCAGAAAACCAGAGCTTCATAACTTAAGAAGAAAGCAAACTGAACAGTGCCCCAGGTCCCCCAGTCCTACTATAAAGTAAAGGGCTGGCTTAGGAGATCCTCACTTACATTTGTCAGTCATCATGGTAAAATATACAAGTAACAGCAGAATAAGGAATGATAAAACAAAGAAGGTAAAAGAGAAATTAAACTGTTTTTGCCCAACATATTGCATTTAATAATGATAGGCCATGGCACAGTTATAAGTTTATTTTATATTGTCATATTAGAAACAAAAAACCCTTTTGTCCTGTGTCAGATACTGTGGAGACATGATTGGATGTATTCTTGATGCCTTTGCACCTGTCTCATTTCAAATCCCCATAAGACACTAATGCATTTCTGCTCATTTCTCACAGTCAGTCCCCCTGCCCCAGGGTTTTTCTCACAGAACACATTTTGCACTCTGCTCCAGAAGCCTTCAATACCCATGACTTTAGCTGGCGACCCTTTAATACAAGGGACACTGCAAAGGATAAAAACCAAAGAACAAGAAGGAAGGATGCGTGGCAGAACCTKGGAGGCTGAGCAAACCAAGAAAGGAAGAGCTTGCCTACAGATACCCAGAGGACATCTGGGGATTTACAAAAAAATCTCTGCCCGTTGCTCAAGGGTTCAGGGTTTAGGCTGATGAGTGATGGGTATGGGAGGAGAAGGAATGAGGGATGCATAAATTCACTGAGGGACACACTAGGAAATGGCAGATCACCTACTCCTGTCCCATCATTCTTATCCCCCCACTGCCTTTTTCTCTACATGCAATTAGAGAAGAAACAACAACCCGAGTGTTATAAATACTGTAAAAACTAAGGCAGAGTGCTTTTCAGCAATAAAACCTCCCACAGCTGAACAGGCTGCCAGCCCCTAGAGCAGGTCACATTTTCTTTGTCTTCCCTCCAAGTGTCATTCTCCTACTGTGTATCATGCATGTATCTCACCCAAGGCTTCAATTCAAATCTACATTCACCACCCCCTCCCCCTGCCCCCACACTGCCTCCTCAGTGCTGTTTCTTACTTTACAAATATTTTCATTCCCTGTCACATCACAATGTACAGGATTCGCTTGCAATTGATATACCCAGGCCATTTTGCTCCATTTCTTTTAAAAAAAAATGAGAATGAACTAACAAGATCCATTCCAGCTGGCAGCTTGAAAGTGATCCTGTGCAAATGGCTTCACCCACCTATATTTGAGGATGTGGAATTGTGGGAGAAAGGCTGCCATGGTGTCCTATATACCTGCCAGATGCATATGTGCCTACTTCAGTTTTCTTTTTTGTTTGTTTTTCTCTTATGCTTGTTTTATTTTATTTCACCTCTTTCTCAGGTCCCTTTGATATAAGTGCTGTATGTATAAAATGAGGTGGTCCTGGTGGAAAAGAGCACACCATCACCCTGGTCATAATATGTATATGAATGTAGCACAAGCATAAATAGATACTTCATAAGACAGGAACCACTTATGACCAGCAAATCAGTGGAGAAGAGCTCAGCCTCATTAGTAATCAGACAAATGCACAGGAAGGCCAGAGGCCCTTCAATTGCACTACATAGACCCAGCAAAGGAATATCACAATGGGAAGTAAGGGGAAGAAAAGGCACAAGAATAATATCTCTCATCTACATGACCACAAAAGTCTCCCTTTGTCCAAAATGGTATGTCTTATAAAGGTGAATGCTTCTTTCTAGATTCAATGGCTTATGAAGAGATGTTTGTAAATAATAGGAAGTCTTTACATTTAAAGTTAGTGGAGAAATGAGTATATGTATTTCCCCATATTGATAGAGGTTTAAAGGGTAACAATAAACACAGAGAACTACAGATGCTCTGTAGTTGTAAACGGTGATGTCTATTTATTTTTTTGCAAATGTGTCTCTTGATCTTTCCCTGCATGTGTGTTTAGCTCAGAGGTTAGACTTGGACGTAGGTCCCTACCTTCCACTTGTTTGAGATAAGGTCTCTTATTGATCACCAGTGTACACACCAAGATAGCTGACCTGGAAGCTGTAGGGGAACTCCTGCTCCTGATCTAACTGTTGAAACACTGGGATTAGACAAAGGCCAAATGTTGAAATTGTTCATTTTTTCTTTTTTTATTAGATATTTTCCTTATTTACCTTTCAAATGTTATCCCCTTTCCTGCTTTCCCCTTCGAAAATCACCTAACCCATCCCCCCTCCCTCTGSTCACCAACCCACCCACTCCTGCTTCCCTGTCCTGCCATTCCCCTACACTGGGACATCAAGTTTTCTCAGGACCAAGGGCCTCCCTTTGATGTCCAATAAGGCCATCTTCTGCTACATATGTATCTGGAGCCATGGGTCCCTCCATGTTTACTCTTTGGTTGGTGGTTGAGTCCCTGGGACCTCTAGGGGTACTGGTTGGTTCATATTGTTGTTTCTCCTATGGGGCTGCAAACCACTTCAGCTTCTTGGGTCCTTTCTCTAGCTCCTCCATTGGAGCTGTGCTCAGTTTAATGGTCGGCTGAGAGTGTCCCCCTCTGTATTTGTCAGGCACTGGCAGAGCCTCTCAGGAGACAGCTATATCAGGCTTCTGTCAACAAGCACTTGTTGGTGTCCACAATAGTGTCTGGGTCTGGTAACTGTATAGTTGGAACCCCAGGTGTTTTTTGTGGATTTGGGTTTGTTTGTTTTTGAGAAAATGTCTCAGATAGCCCAAGCTAGGCTGTAGTCAATACTGCCCTTGACTCCTCTTTCTGCCTTTTCCTCCAGAGTATGAATTTACAGGCATTTACTTTCTCACTCAGCTTAACATTGATAATCTTTTTTTTTTTTTTTGAGATAAAGAACCAGAGAACTCAGAAGTTTGTTTACTCACTAATTAAACCACAAGTTGTGACTCAGAACTCCATATCAATTATTTGAAATGATTTAAGAAAAGAAGGTATGGACTCATGTGGGGTTGGTTTCTGCACTGAGCATTTCATTAACAGGCATGGGTAGATTATTCTACCTCTCTGAGTCTCTGTCTTCTCCTTAAAAATGAGGATAATTATGTTCACATTCTGGTGTTGCTCGGATGATTAAATGATTCGATTTACCTATACTGTGACATAATGGTTTCTGGCTCCTTGCCTCTCTAATTGGAATCTTTTTGATGAGCCACAGACAGATAGACACCACCTCTCTATGGATGCTTCCCTGCAGTCTTTGCACAACTAATAAGCATAGGCATCCTTCAAGTCATGACTTTAGGTAGGTGATCCTGGCTTACTTCTTTTCTTGGCATCCTTCATCACTCCACAGACTGACTCCCTGCCCACGGTCCTCTCTAGTCCTCTCTAGGTTTCTTCATCAACCGTTATGAATGGTTCCGTCCATGGCTCTACTGGCCACTGACTTGCCTTTTCTGCACGAGTGGGAGACACYTTCTTCCTTCATTTTCTAGATAAGAGTGCTCCGTGGTGGGAGGGAGGATCCATTTCTTTTATTGTTTTATTGTCCTTGTTTCTTGTTGTTTCTTGTTTTATTGTTCTTTTTTTAATCCATGTAGCATTCTTTTCATTTCATATTGTATCTGCCACTTCTTCCATTCCATAGGCTTCTATCTACTTTTAGGTCTCTGTGTCTCAAGAGACATTTGCGTGTAGTTCTGCTTCGGCTAACCAACGGCTGTGCACTCCTCCAATGCTCAAAATGAACATTTCCTGAGACTTTGTAAGCCCATCTGTCCTCACTCCCACTTGTTTTCAGTGTCCCACCTCACTGCACAAGATTAACCTATTAATACATCAGAATTGTCCTTCCTTGAGTTGAAAACGTGCTCATTATACAAATATGAGGATCCAAGCTCAGCTCTCCATCACCCACACAAAAAGATGTGCATTGTAAAGACACCCATAAAACTCAGTCCTGGAAGGATTGTATCCTAGGGTTCCCTAGCTAACCAACCACTCTAKTTACTCAGCAAGATAAAAGTTAAATGAGAGAACTTGACTCAAAGAAAATAAAGGGGATAGAAAGAGACACCTAAAATTGACTGCTGGCCTATACACATACATGGGCAGCACATGCTAACCCATACCTGCACGCATATACATAATTCATCTTACACACACACACACACACACACACACACACACACACACACACAAGAATTATTCCTTTCTTAAAGTGTTTGTCTTTGATCATCTATTCTGACTACAACTTAGGACTCTGGCTCTCTGGTTTTGTTTACAATATAGTGACATCTTAACTGAGGGGAGAGCCTATAGGAACTAACTGCATGTTCATGTTTCTATCTCTGTCATATGCAATACTCAAATGTATTGTCTTTTTTGTAAGTAAGCGTGCATTACATACTCCTTGTCATTGTATAGAATCATCCATAATGTGCAGCATACCACTTCAGATGTTCTAGTGAAGATTCAACTCAGACAACCACTGTGCAGTCAGCTATAGACAAGAACTAAAACCAGGAATAAGATCTGAGCCCAACCTCAACCAAGTCCTCCTCAGTTCTCTCTTTCTAGATTCCAACTAACTATTTCAAACTTTTACTGATCTCTCAAATGTTCCATTACCACAAGCATCTCTTGTCTCCTACATTATATGTTAATAGAAGATCTCAAGATAGAAATGTCTAGTGATTATTCTTTGTAAAGTATTGGTGTTTCTCCAATTGACTCTAATT
>BDUI01001378.1:173438-185017 GCA_002335545.1 Apodemus speciosus
AGTCATTGAAGGAAAAGTTAGAAAATTTTAGTCTTAATTTTTAATTAGTGTTGAATCCTTAGTGTCAAGTCATTCCCTTTCCTATAAAAAAGTATTCCCTCAGGAATATTAGACTTGAGACTCATGTTTTAATGACATTTTTATTGCAAAGAAGAAATTGTACATTCAAAGTTGTTTCTATAATGAGATAAGAAATCACCCTTAGACAATTRTTTTAACTTTGTATTTTGGAAAGTATTGTTCACAGGGAGACCTATGCTAATATAGATACAACATGTTTAATAGTATGGAAAATTTTTCTGGTTCACCTCTTGAACATTTGCAGAGTCTAATCTAGTCAGAGTCCACAGACCTTTTCAAAATACATTAACAAGATTACACTGTATTAAAAAAAATCTAAAGAAGAAAGAATATCAACCATAAATGATATCAATGGCTCTGAAAGGGGGACAATGTACTAAACAAAGGTATTTTGATACAAGYGAGTTATATAACTAACTGCCAAGTATTTTTAAAACCGAACACAATTATTCCACCCACTTGTTTCTTCCTGTGTGTATAGGAAGATATTGCCTGAGGTTATGTATAAATCAGAGTCCATTCAGCACGAAGCTGAAGAACGTGGCTTTGAGTCTCAGCCCCAAGGGGAAATAGTTGTATGACTTTAAATGAATTACTTAGTACACTTTCCAATCCTATATYCTTATATATTTATCAAGAACAATGACATCATAGTTATAGAATGATAAACCTACAGAATACTTAGACAAGTTTTAAGTGTTCAGCAAGTGACATATTGTATATTTATGGAATGTATGTATGTATGTGTGATTTGTGTATTTTAGTGTATGKGTAAGATGTTATCAGTTATAAATATAGCACATCATTACATCACATAAATTAGATATATTTATCAATGGCCATAGATATATTAAGGGATGGGAWAGTAATTTTTATCCATARCATTTAAGAAATCCAGTTCTTARTTGAGGCAAAACAATTTACAATGTRTAACTTAGGATCACTTCATTATAAGACTATGTTTTTTCTTTCTTCTCATACATAAAGGCTATTGRGATGTAAATGACTAGAAACAGATACAGGTTTCCCTAGAAGTGACAGAATCCACACAAAATCTGTTCTACTGTGCAGGAACAGAATTAGAATATTGTGAGAACTAGATTATGGAGTCATGAGTAAAATCAAAATACACCATTTTGAATGAAAATCGAGTGGCTTTTTGGATAAGTTAATTTGGAAACAAATTTTATTCCCCACCATTCTCTCTTACTCGCACGCACGCGCGCGCGCGCGCGCACACACACACACACACACACACACACACGAATATCCACACCCATGTGCACACACACGCAAACACACACACATATATGCACACATACATGGATATGCACACACACACACACACACACACACACACACACACACAGACATACACTCACAAACACCTACCTTAGTTTTGGCTAGTCCACCGACTCTAAGAATGCTGCAATCAGGAGTTAGTTAATATTCACCATCAACAATACATTAATAGCACAGAAATGAGAAACACTAAAAAGGCAGCCAGATCTGAGCATGCCACTGAGGGGTGAGGGCAGTGATGAGCTGTATGTGAAGAACTGAAAGTATCTGCACACCTCCARTTATGTTTCTTTTCMTGTCCTACCTTARTGAATATGGGAAGCTGTATTCTGAGACTCTCCATGACGAAAAGAGTCTAATAGTCTTCACATCTTAACATGGTGACAGGTGTAGCAACAGAGCCAGTAAAGCACTGGATGMTTTCCTATCAGGACCTTAAAGTTCTGGAGGATGGTTTAAAACCCTATCAGAGAATCCATTTTATTACAGCAATAATTACATGGATTCTCTTCAAAAGCTCACATGAAAAAGAAGCAGCGAGGTCAGGTACACAATGGGATGTCGTTACTTTACTATGCAAATCAAAATCATAGGTGATTAATAATGCCTTAGTACTTAGCAAATAACATCACTACTTGTAAGGGACTGGGCAGTACTTTAGATATTAGAATGAAATCATTACAGGGACATCTTTGTGTCTTGTTCAAATTGCTTAAATAGCCTGACCTCCTTTGYTCCTTCTTAGACACTTTTGCTAGTTCTAGCTGCAAGCAAATCCATTGACTTGGYTAAAAAGCACTTGACATTACTTAGCTATTGTTAAATATCCTTTGTGTGTATGGAGATATTTGTGTACATACAAAAGACTCTGAAGAGCAATTTCTCTTTTCTCTCCTTCCAGATGTGAGGAGCTCCATTTGCCATGTGTGCCCTACTCTGATGAGTTCATACCTCCATATGTTCTATGCATAGTCCTCCTAAGTGGCTTGTTTGGAGTTTAGCAAGACTCAGCTCACATGTCTCCCAAAAGGCAGGTGACTTAAAGTGTCATCACACATTGTTGCATTTAGATTTAAGGAAAACAGTAAATGCAAATRATTTACACATGTAATAGGAACTGGGTACTTATTACACTTTATGTCTGCAATGCTGTTTCACTACATTCTTGCTAGTAACCTAATGTGAACTCAAATGATCCTTGGCAAAGCCTTTTTACATTGTCAAGGATGTCAAACAAATGATTCTGAAGAAGGGATGAAGAAGCACCACAGGAAAAAGAACAATGACACTCAGAAAGAGATGGAGYAGCCYGGTACTGGGCCAAGACTGCAGAGGTCTGTATCCCTTTTCATAGGTCCTGACAATACTTTTAAAAGTCAGGTTCTGGGAAAGGCAATTTGGGTCACATTCAATTTAATGTTAAAAATTATTCTCTCCTAGGTAGGAGAATACAGAGTTAAGATGAAATGCAGAAACAAAAATATTGCATGAATACACTAGAGTACCTCGAATTGGTTCTTYGTGGTGTCCCCAGCATCAGCTGAAGTGAAAGCTAAGGATATTTTAAATGGGCACCTGTGGGATGGATGATGGTTTCTTATGTTCTTTTGGGGTGAACCWTGTCAATCAAAGAGCTAATGCTTTTGAATCCAGATCCATCTGCTCCCAAGAAATATTTAYAGGCATGATGRTAAAGACAGGATTCAAGATTGTCATAGTCACCTGACATTATATGAAGGACAGCTAAAGACAAAAAAAAATGTGCATTGGTTCAGGAAATAACAAATTCAATAAAACTAAGTATTAAAACCATTTACCAGAAGTTGAGTCACAGTGAAAGAACTTAGAAACAGATCCTTTCATAAAAAGATTTATAATCACAGAAATAGTGAGACAAGGAGCGATAAGTGGTGTTGCTCTACAACGCAACTAAAAATAAACTAATCAAAGCAAGTGTGTACACACATGAATAAATGAATGAATGAAGTGTTTAGCAGTAAAATTTGACAAAATTGCCATATTRTATTAGCAAAGGTCTGAAACAATGTGTAAAAGAAATAAAAACTAAAAATCTGATGCAATGCACATTTACATAACTGTCAGAAAATAAAATGAAACTATAGAGATCTTTGTTGTAAAACTAGGAGCTGAGTTTTAAATGGTAAATGCCCCCCACTGACTTGAGAGAGGCAGAAGACACGGGAGAAGAAATAGATCATGAGACAAGTTCAAAATGGAAGCATAAAATAAAGTGAGAAATACACGAAAAACTTGGGGAGGAAGAGAATTCCCAGAAAATTAGAATTAAAAATAGGGGGAAAGATAAAATCAAAATATATTGTTTATACAAATTTAAAAGTATTTTTACAGATTAATCAGAGTTGCTGAAAAGAGAGACATAACAGRCAATAAGATGACCATTGGACAAATTGGTATTATAGGGATGTGAACTAGATGAGATTGAGACCCGTATTAATAATTAATTATGTGTAAATTCAAAATATATATATATWTTTTGGTTTTTCGAAACAGGGTTTCTCTGTGTAGTCCTGGCTGTCCTGGAACTCACTCTGTAGACCAGGCTGGCCTCGAACTCAGAAATCCGCCTGCCTCTGCCTCCCAAGTGCTGGGATTACAGGCGTGCGCCACCGCGCCCGGCTTTCAAAATATATTTTTAAAGATAGAATTTGATTATATTTAGCTAAAATACAATAGGTGTTAGAAATGAGACTACAACTAGAAATTAGGAGGCTTTCATGAGGCAAACAGAAAGAGAAATGAATAGTATAATGATATAGGAATGAGAGTAAAATATGGATATTTTTCTGCCTTTACACTTGTTTATCTATATGCATACAACTTTGTACCATTTTTACAAAGAAAGCAACTTTCAATGGTCCATGTCCTAAAACCTTGGGAAGTTTCCAATAGAAAGACATTTTAAAGCCACATTCTCTGTTTAAAAATGCAAAAAAAAAATATACAATTCACATGCAAAAAAATTAAAAGAAATTTTAAAGTAATAAAATTCAAGAACTTCAGATTTTAAAATTCAAATATTTTTCCAGAACAAAAGCCCTTTTATAATTTACAAAAGCAGTTTTCCTTGTGTTGAGTGTTTGACTTTGTTGTTATTATACTATGCAATTACAAGTATATTATCTCATTAACTTCACAAATAACTGTAAGGTAAATATTTCACTATAAATTGCAAGTGAAGAATTGTAGTGAGGTAGAGTCTCCTGACTATTATCTGTTTAACTGCAATCAAGTGGTTTAATTAACTACTCTGTACTTTAAATAAGGCCAGAGACTATCAAAAATTAACTCATAGCTCTAATGTTCTAAATAGCATGAAAGAAAGATTGAAAACAAAGAAAAACAGAAAGACAAAAARAAGGTAGAAAGAGAGAGAAAGAAAAAGGGAGAGAGAGGGAGAGAGGGTGGGAAAGAGAAAGGGAGGGGGTCACCAACTGAAGAAATTATATTAAGAAAAGAAATGAATATCTCTGGGGAGTTATGAAAATAAAGGCAAAAGYAATGCATTTTTATGATCTTATATCAAAAGCAAAGGATTAAAAACTTATCAATATTTGATGAGCAAAACAAAATGAGGGTTGAAAAGTAGTCAATTCAGGAAATTAGTGTAATCATGTGTATAATTATCTGATAAAAGTGTGTTGTCATTTCACAAATATCAACACAAAATCTGTAATTTGCCAAAATATCTATAAATTATGAATAATCAAATTATTTAGGAAGATACTACAAAAAGACTTAAATTTTTCTTTTCATGTGCTTAAGTATAGATACACTTATGTGGGCACACATGTGTACAGGGGTGTGTGTCTGTGTGTGGGGGTGTGCAAGCCAGAGACCGATATCTCTAATCCTCCTTGATATTACTTCCATCTTACTCTTTGAGCCTGGGTCTCTCAAACCAACAGCTTGCTGGAAGGACTTGTCTCACCAGCCATCTTGCTCTAGGGAATCTGCCAGCCTTCTCAGTCTGAAATCGAGAGGACTCACTACATTTACCTGGCTCTTATGTGGGTCCTGGGACCCCAAACTCARGTTCTCGTGTTTGGATGCCAAGTGYTTTAGCCACTAAGCAATCTTCCCAGCACAATATTTAAAATTTCACAGRGAWTACTTGTTGCTTGTTTATAAAAACATTTACAGGTAGAGCCATTGAGGCATTAATGCAGTGCTCATTTACACTGTGTATAAACTCTCTAAAACTGTTAGGAAAAAGTCAATGAGACTTTTACAGAAGTATGGRTTAAGGTTACTCAAAATTTAATATAGCTACCATATTTTATCAATACGATACCAACATAACAGTCCCAACAAAACACCGTAGACATGATATGCAGAAAAACTGAAATATTTCACAAAAGTCAGTTGCCTCACCTACTTCAACACGGACCTCAAATAAAACCCCAATGCAACTTACTGTTGARAGAAATGTGCAATTCTTATGAAACTCCATTGCGATGACTGTTTTAATCTAACTGAATATTACAGTATCTCCCACTCATTCAGTTTCATTTTCAAAACTTCCAAGTCTTTGCAGRCAACCATGTTCTGAAAATATTAAATGAAAAGTTTCAAAAATAACTTCCAATTTTTAAGTAATTTTTTTTATTTTATTTTTGGTCTGGCACTATGCTACGCTTATTCTATTTTATTATTAGTCTTTCTTGTGGATTAATTATAGACTGAATTTTTGTCATTGATATTCATAAGTAGAAAAACAGTGTTTAATATTATCTGAGGTTTTAGGAATCCTTGGGTTGTCTTAGACTGTGTTTGACAAAAAGAAGAGGGAACTACTGTATTATAAAGCATCCAGAAAAGGCGTTCGAAAGTATGTTGTAATTCAAAATTGATATGTATTCATTATGAAACAAAATCCATTTTTCATTAGTAGAGAATAACATGCTGCTACGTTATCTTCAGATATTCAATACCTTTAAGTTTTAGAAAATAGCTCCTTTAGATATCAGACTCACCATTACTAGAATTCATTCTAGACATAACTGAAATTCCCAATTGAGATTGTAATTATACTTTTCTCAGTTTTGACTGGGTTTTGAAGAGATCACCATTTACACTTATGTCCTAAATTTAGGACACATTTACACTTGTGTCCTAAAATAGTATCTTGTGACAGTAGGTTAACCAATTCCACAAAATAACCTATGTTTTGATGCAGAAATGTGAGCTCTGCCTCCATTTCTGAAAATGAATAGCSGGGTTCCCTGATGAAGGAGATTTGTGTAACACTACAAAAGACTCCAGTTTGCTTCCTGGAAGATGGAGTTAGGAGTTCCGCTGCTTGTGAACAGCTCGACAGCATGGAGTCCTCCAGGTTGGTGTATATCTAAACGTGACCCACCTGGAGATCCATGGTGTCGAACAATGAACTTTCCAAATCAGCCAGGCTTCCATAAAGTGTAGGGCGTTCCTCTTCACCAGCGATGCTCCAAGAACCTGCAGCCGGCACCTAYCGATCCCCGAGCCATTCCCATCATCGCCTCTTTTATCACCACCCTCCATTTCTAGAATGTTGCCTAAGCTTCTGGCCATTACTTATATTTTTGATATCCCAGAATAATAACCCCAGGCATGCACACTTTTGCTTTAACAAAGTAAAATAATCAAGGGAGTTAGTAAACATTTGCAAGTAGCATCAGACATATCTTAAAAACCCGGAGAGTACCACATTTTATTCTGTATAGCTGCTATACAACAAATTTATCAAAATGCTTACAAGAAGTTCCAAGTTGCGGTGAAATTTCTTATTTCAGCTACAACTCCTCGGGTTGTAGCTGTTTATACCTGAGCAATTGAGCATGGGTATCTATGGCATTCAAGTGAAAAGCTGACCTAGACTTGTGGTCTCACCGTCTTGTAAGAACCTTATTAATTTTGACCTGTCCTCATTCCAGGTTGTCCTAAATGGCACCCCAAAAGAGCAACGCGATTCTTGTGTTTTCAGCTAAACACATTTGGTGGGTCTCTGAGGTCCTCTGCTGTCTCCCTCAACTAGGTCTGTTTAATATACACAGAAGGGTACAGTGTCATCTCTGGTGCCTTGCATGAGCATTTTCTCCAAACACAGTGGAAGTCCTTAGGCTAGACTAAAGTTGGCGGTGCGGGTGGGGGAGGGATGCGGGGAGGAGGGAGTACCTGTTTTGAGTTAGTATAACCTAGAGAAGATTAGGTTTATTATCCATATACCTTCTGTGCCTGATGTTTAAATGCACAAGACTGTAGATGAATATCAGTTTTCAATTAAGAACTAAGACAAACATAAAATGTGCATATTCTCTAAAAGCATTACAAATTAAATTTTCACTGATGCCAAACTCACTCCCTAAATCCAAACTCTTCTGGAACTTACATCAAATATTAATTCTGACAATGATTCTGATGTTTTTAATAATTGGCAACTGAGTACATAGACAGACAGATGGGTAGAATACAGGTAGTAAATGCTGGGTGTAGATTAATAAGTTTTAAATAATAATATACAGATTTTATTCTGAATATAAAGTGCTAAATATTTGTTTTCCTATTTGGAGCTGAGAGTAGGTTTCCATGGGATAGGACACACACACACACACACACACACACACACACACACACACACACACACACAGAGCCAATGGTTCATGAAAGGCAGGCTGAAGAGTCAAAGACAGCTCTTATTTTGTGGAATGATTAGAACCACCTACACGTCTCCCTGTATGGTTGTGGAATGGATTAGGACACTCCTATCTCTGGGTATGTGGACTAGGACTGAGTTACATCTTGATTCACTAGAAATTAACCCTAGCTGCATCTCAGCAAGTTATTTTGTTTCTAAGACCACATTTCTTCAAGTATTAAAGAGAAAAAATGAAAAGGGTTTTCCATGTAGCACACAGGGTGTACAGTGTGTACAAGTTCTTTGTGAACTTGTAAAACTGCATGGAGCAAAATTATTTTAATGAATACAGCTAAATAAAAGCTAAAGRGTTGGGTTCTTTTAACAATGGAAAAGTCCTTGTATGCTGCTGAACATAGCAAGTAAAAGATAAAGGAACTGTGACAGCAGGGACAGGGTGACAGGGCAGGCAAGATCTGAAGGCCATTGATCCCTGCATCACACTGTCACAGCCTGTTTGAGCAGCAGCTGGTCGGCTTGATTCACCATAAGACAAACCACACATGTTAACTGCTAAGTACTTGTGTGTATCGTGCACAAAGGCACTACTTGTTTCTCTTTTGAATAGTATTCCGTGGGTCTGTGTTCAAATCAGTTTGGAAGGTAAAACCACAGGGACAATAGAAACCTGTCCTCAAGAGTCTGTGATAGTGAATTGCTTCAGTGCTCTTACATCTGGAATATGGATGCAAACCCACAATACCATCTCTGTTGTAAGAACCCGGAGGACAAGAGAAGCTGTTGTTAAATTTATTCAAATCCTCATATATTAAAAAAACAAAAACAAAAACGAGACAGGGTCTCCTTATCTAGTCCAGAATTGCATTCAAAATTGTGATTTTTTCTGCCTTAGTACTGAAGTAACAGATATGTGGCATGATTTTCAGCCATGTCTAGATCTTCAAAGAGGAATTTTCAGCTTTTCTCTTTCCAAGGGCACTGGGTTATTGAGTCACACTGTACACTGTAAAAGACAACCCACTAGCTTGTGAAAGAAACAGTTAAAAACACTGTTCTTATAAACTTTGTTCTTGTTTTTGAAAGTTGCATCATTATACATAAACCAGGAATATTGTATCTGTTTATATCATCTGTGAATTGTTATCCATCCACTAATGAGAGTACAAGCTGTAGTAATGAGCAATAGTTTGCTTTCCTGGCATACATGAGGCCCCAGCGTTAATCCCCAGGGTAAAGAAAAAATACAAAATAAAGTATTGCTGTGAGATGGTCTGCAGCTGGCAATCTCTACCGACCTTTTGGTCAGGATCATYCAGGTCCTTCAGGAGTTCCTAATGACATCATAGGGCAGTTGTTACTGCTCAAGAGTTCAGTATATTTTAACACAATCAAGGAGGGACAGTGTTCCCACCCCCCAATGAAAACTAGAAATGTTGGAGGAGTGTATCACCCTGGGAGCAGATTCTTTTAAATAATAATTATTTCTTCATTTGGTAAGATAATTATGAAGCTAGAGAGTTTTAAACCATATATTAGAATTCCTCCTCTGTTTAGGCTCTGTCACCCTCTAAGGTACCCAGTTTTTATATAAACACCCTTTCCTGCTGCTTCTGTTTTCCTGTTTTATGTTCTCTCTTCTTTACATGGCTCCTAACTCTTCCCAAAATGACCTTGCTTCTAGGAAAGCCAATGCAGAGGTGTGAAATAAAAGTCATCCAGATGCCACTGCCTCTTTCMTTGCTTTTTTGGTACCTYTTGCTTATAATAACTCACTAGCCTCAGCCCAGCCTTATTCTTCCTGTGGCTTTTTGTGGCTACATCATGGGCCAATAGCACTTCACCACTGTACTAGAGGCTGTTTAAGCATCTGAGTCAGGGGCAGGTCAAGTCCTGCCGGCATAAATCCAGCCTTGTGTTTTGGTGCAACTGATGTTCTGTTAACTCATGTAGATACAATGATGCTCAATAGGAGTCTGTGCTTGTTTTTCTTTATTTCAAAAGTCCTCAAAGACTTCTGGGAAACTAAAATGAAAAAATAATGGCAATAATACAAACTCAGCACTCACAGTTAGAGATTATTCTTCATCAGATAACCTTTCAGCATTTATTTTGCTGCAAAAATTTGCCAGAGATATTTGCACAAACAGGAGCTTTTTCAGCTACAAAGTATACCTGCATCTAATACTCGTTGCCTAATCCACAATATTTTGTATTTTTAACTCCCATACGCTCTAAAGAAACTCTATAACTGTACACAAAATCCCTGCTTTCTTAAAAGCAGGCTGTTGATTCAAAGGAAGGAGTTCTGGGAATTACATAACAGATAGAGCTTTCCCTATTTTACCATGCAATGAAACATGGTAGTAAGACAGATGATATATTATCTATGTGTTGATAAATGATTTCTACACTGATTAATGAAATGTAGCTTGATCTGTATTAATGTCCCATTAATTTCTTCTTTGAATGAATGACTTGTATTATGATTCAACGTGGAATGAGATAGACACTTCAATATCATATCATCATGCTTGTTCAACAACAAACATAGGAAGATGTGACATAGTTTAGAAAGGTTTTCATATGGCACATTTCATTTGGATAGTAGAAATGTCAAAGAAATGCATACAGACATTTGGATAACTTCTCTACAGAGACAGGCTGGGTCTAGAGTCAGAAGCTGAGATTCTCCCAGGTGATGCCTGGTGTGTGCATGCGTGTGTGTGTGTGTGTGTGTGTGTGTGTGTGTGTGTGTGAGATTGTGGCTGTGGGTGCTTCTATTTTTATATTGCTGTGGTTTACAATGCAGCATTGCAGAATACAGAACACCTCTCCTGTTAAATGAATATTTTCAGTTTTCCAAAGAAGGAAATTTCAAAGTATAATCAGTTTTTATATAAAATAACTTATAAGAATAACATAAATCTAAGAAACTCTTCAAATTGAAATTGTTCTTTTCTAAAGAGTATGCACTGCTATTGATATTATGTATATGATAAGACCAGAGAATTCATGTAACAGATTTAAAACAACAAATGTAACAATTGAATAATATTCCTTAGGGTTAAGTTTCATAAAATTAGCAATAATTGCATGAATTGAATTTGCATGGCACTACGAATTCAGTTACCCACACATCAGCCAGCTCACTCAACTTGTCATACGCAAAATACATATAAAGTTTTAAGTTTGTTAAATCTTTCAGATCTTTTGTTCTTGAATAATTGTAAACATAGTTTCAAGCTAAGAAACAGATTTGAAATTCTTTTATCTTTTGCTATTGTCTCCATCTTGATGGTTTCTTTATGAAAATGCTTATTTTGACCTTTTACCTTCTAGGTATCTGTCATGTATCACTACTTTCCAAACCTACTTTATTCAATAGACAGTGAATAAACTTTCCATACTACATTGCCATTTTTAGGGGTTTGGGTGATAATTTCCTCACAAGCTCAATTATGGGGTGTGGCCTTGATGGAGGAGGTGTATCCCTGGCTTTGACATGTTAAAAGACCCATTC
>BDUI01001379.1:4113-18106 GCA_002335545.1 Apodemus speciosus
AACAACACAAAGGCACTGAGAATTTACTATTTACTCTGTGCTGGATACTAGAAAAGAAATAATGCAAAGACAAAGAAAAAAAGAATAATCATTTCCGAATATCACAAAGGTCTCAAACTCAGTGTTTTAAACCTCGTGAAGCCAAGGTACTGAAAAGATTTGAACTCGAATCCTTCTTACTTGGACTTATGTTCTTTAAGAAGAAAACCTAGCCATAGAGARACAATTCAATATGATGGGAGACAGAGTGGAGAAATGAATTCCAATTTGACAAAATTAGATTATGCAAACTAGAAAGGAAATAAGAAGCTCTGAGGTGCTCAGCTCTAAATGGGGCAGTTAAATCACACGCATCCTCAGAAGAGGGAGCAGGAAGAGTTCAAGAACCAGAGRTAGCAAATGACATTGGAGAAACTGTATTTTCCAGTCACAACAAGCCAGATGYGCATRTAAGCTCACAGTGGTTGTGATRGCGTGGACAAGGCCTGTGCATGCTCAGGCCAGGCAAAATATAACACRGAGGGAGGAAGAAGGGAATGAAATACTAYCCATATCTGAGGCGCTATCATCATGTGGCTGATGCCAAGAGAGAGAAAATCAGTTGTTGTTAACAGTGCGACTCCTTGTATATCAACCACACTCCAGGCAAATCCAATGCACACAATTAGCCAGCCAACAAGCCAACACAAACTGGGCTGGGGGATAAGGAACCTGAAATTGTGTAGGTAGGAATATAGAATAGGATCTGGGAGGAGATGGGGAAGTAGGSTAAAAATAATMAAAAGACATTGTGGAAATTCTTAAAGAATTAAAAAATCCATTATTCAAAATAAAAAGCTGACAATGGACATGAATACTTAATTATAATAAAGATAATACTTAATAACAAATTAGTAATGCAGCATATGTAACAAGGGATTAAAAACATGTTGTGGCAGTGAAGTCAGGCAAAATCCAGTACTGGGATATCAGACGGAGGGAGCTCCTCCCTGTCCTGCATCCCCAGTATGTGGGTAAGTACCAAAAGGATGGCGTCAAAGCTAGGGGTGCAGATTAAGACCATGCGTGGAGAAATTTCAAGACAGTAAGACGTTTAGACGTTATCATTTAAATAAAAACAGATTCTGTTGTAGTATTTCAGCAAAATGATGTGATCATGAACACAGGATGAAATCAGTGGTTCTGAAGTCATTTTCAAAATACATAAATGACTCAAATGACTTTATGTTTCTTCAGTTAAGAAACAAAAAGAAACCCCAAAGGGCATCTCTCATGCCTGAACTTGGGAGAAGGAGCATTGTCACCTCAAGTGACAATTTCATTTAAACAATGTACATACRTGCTCTTATATTATTAAATATTATTTTAGGTAAATAAAAATAATAATTCTTTATAGCTTTTTCAAACATCCTTAGTGCTTTAATCCCTCTTTCTATATTGATTTCTCTCCCCCTTTCCTAAGCTCCTCACCAATGTTTTTGGTTTCCTCTTTCATATCAGCTCTCTCCCACTAGCTAGTYACCTCACTAGCACTCCTTTTCCCATCCCCCATGCTGCGTTTTACTTTCCTGGTCTCTGTAGTTACTCCAGGTTATATAACCARCTCTAAAGATTTCTGAGCTAGGAAGCACAMGTGAGAGTGATCATGCAGTTTTCCTTTCTGGGTCCGGGTTACCTCCATCAATACAATATTCTCTAGTTCCATCAATTTACCTGAAAATTTCATGACTTGATTTGACTTTAAAGTTAAATAATATCTCCTTATGTCTATAAACACCTGCATTATCCATTCATTAGTTTAAGAACACTTAGGTGTTTTGTTTGTTTTTTGTTTAACTATTGTGAACAGAGTGTTCTCTGTTAACTATTGTGAACTAACGTTGTTGAACAGGTATCTGTCAGGCAAGTTCAAGAGACCTCTGTTGCCTCTCAAGGGCTGAAGGTAAGTCTGTATTGCTGAAGATAACAGGTACATCAGAATTGAGCTAGATCCTTCCTAAGGAATAGCTTTCATGACAGCAGAAAATGCTACCCAAGCTGCCAAGGGAGGAAAGCATTCAACAGCCCCAACCAGTTGTGACACCTAGAACTACAGCAGCAAGACATCCCTAAGGTGCAATAGTGACACATCCTGGTAGTAACCAGCAGCTCTTTAATTGGGCATAAAGTCTATTAAACAAAAGGGAAGCCATGTCTGGTACTGAAAGCCTAGACAATAACCTGTAGCRTGGGAGATCATAAATCTCAGATGAAGACCTACCACCCTAAACCAGCATATACCTGTTTTCTAAATACTACACTCATAAGTGTAGCTCYCATCCATCATCAAATATGCTTCTTTTCCCAGAAGATGGAGACCATTCCAGAAATATTCAACGAGGCTACATACAGAGAATAGCTGACTATGGAGTTGGGGGCAACCTGCCCCAAGTGATGCATCTACAACTATCTCCCATACCTCAGGCCTGGAAAACATCTCAGAAGAGAGGGCAAAAAGATTGTAAGAGGCACAGGGCCAGTCTGCTGCAAGATTGGGTCTTCTAAATATGATAGGGAATCTWCACTTATCAAATCTCAACAATATGGCTATTTTTTAAAAAGTCTGAAATAACAATAGTACCAGTTGACATACTGATGTGGACAGGGGCAATTGCACAGGGCCACCACTAGAGGAAGAGCTTCAGGCAACTGAAAACTGCTGAAAGAGGGAGAATTATTCTTTCCCAGGGATGAGCAACTTAAACTGTTATCCAGTCCCAAGTGATCAGCCTTAGCAACAAACACGCAAACTTTAAAACACATAAAGCCTAAATGCGTACATACAAGCAATGCAAAAGGTACTCAGCAGGTTGCATTTATACATTTATTTAGTAATAATTAAATAAGAAGCTATGGGTTTGAAAGGAAGAATGGGAAGGGGAAGGGAAGGGGTTTGAGGTAAGGAGGGAAATTATGTAATTATATTTTAATTAAACATTTTAAAAGAAATGAGAGAAATGGAAGAAACTGAAACAGTTTAGAAACAGGAGTATTAAAAAAATGGGAATGTGAATGGACCTAGGTCGAACAGATGTAAAGKTCCACCCTGATAACATTTTGGAAGGAGTCGGCAGGGAAGTGGGTAGTAATTGTAAGGTCAGGAGACAGGCCTTCAAGATACTACAGTCTTGCTGCCTTTCCATTTTTAGAAAAGTGTGCTGTCATTCCAATGAGAGGAGAGAACAAGAGTCAGTGATAGATGACAAATAGCTGACAGGCCATCAGCAGATGGAGTTCAAAGTATAACCTTCATTGTGTAATCTTAACTTGTCCTCTACAAATGTATATTCTACATGGTTATATGGAGTGAATACATTTCTTCTATATGAAAATATATAAAACGTCAAACCAAATGAATAAAGGAGGGACGGAGTTTTTTATGGGAAGAAAAGATGGAGCAATAGAAAAGCAGACCTTTGGAAATTCATCTTCTCATAAGGTACAGACAGGGACAGGAACTACCGGAAGACACCAGGGTCTTCAGACAGAGAAATCAAAAGTCAAGACCCAAGAAAGAAGCACCTCCCTGATTCCTGCAGAGAGGACTACAAGGTTATACACTCAGTCCCCAGTGTGGAGCACACTGAGTTAATCAGGATGGTGACAACCAGGAAGAGGACACTGAACAGGCTGTCTGAGAGAGCCGAGGTCTAAGAACAAACTCAAAAGCAGGAGTTTCAGTCCTTCCCGCTGAACCGAACAGTGCAGAGAATCATTGCTTAAAATGAAGAATGGGGTTCTAACTCTTTTAGGTGAGGGTAAACATGTTCATATGTAGGAGGAAGAAAGCCAAAGGAARAAGGATGTATTTTAATATGTCCTAACATGAAAGTATGGAGCAATATTTGAAGGAAATGAAATGGGACTTAGCACAGCAGGAGAGAGAGGCAGGAACATGAGAAGGCTTCATCTGACATCAGCAAAGAGGAGCTGAGTGAAGAGAGCAGTTACTGTGAGTGATGCAGAAGAGAGACACGGATGGGATTTTTAATTGTGTTAAGACTGGGGTAGGAGAGAAGCAGATTGAAGAACTTAGATAATTTTTAAGGCAAAGTAGGAGATAAGGTCATATTAAAAGCAGGAAAGCAAGTCAGGGTCCAGGTTAAAAGGGGCAATAAAATTGACAAAGAGTTATCACTTGGGAGGCAGAGAACTCAGTTGCCTAGAGATAAGCCAGCCATCTGGACGGTCCTGCAGGTCCATTTCAAATAAGGGCAGTTCAAATCCCAGAGATTAACTTCTGGAGCAAACCGGGATTCAAGGCTTGGCATTGTTTTAGATGAAAAAACAAACAGACAAAAGAACCCAAAATGTTGTTAGCACAGTTGTCAGAATAGCTAGGCTAAGAATCTGTGCTACTTACTATACAGGTGAAGGAATCCTGAAGAAGGAAGAACTTACACATGTTAACCCTTCAGATCCTTGGACGGTTGAGCCACCACCTACACCCAAACTCAAGGAACCTGGCGCTCACCCCMCTCTTTCAAACTACTTTCTTTGTAAACACATTTGTATTTAAYGCATCATTTTTCAGCACACAGGGGCAATTTGTTCCCAGCTTTGATAATTCATACTCTGGCTGGTTCTGGTACAGCTCTAGAACAATTAGCTCGTCATTTCATTCGTGATTTACGAAGTCAGCAGGAGCTGCAAATAAAAATCCCGGTGGATGTTCTGTTGTTTTAAAAACCCAATYCGAAAGGTTCAGTAATCCTTTAAATCTGCAATCACTAAAAGAAAGCCATTGCCACTAAGTCACAGGGAGTTTCAAAAACCACAGAAGGCAGAATTCCCCCCAAGCATGATCATCATGAAATGTAACGATGAAACAGGACTGATATATAACAGTGAGAYGACTTGTGGATGAGCGTCATCTGATTTAACATTTCTGAGCCTGTTTACAATGGTGTGATGGACAGAACTAATCACATGCATAAAGTTATCAGAGATGGACAAACGTGAATGTTATCTAAGGTGACAAAATGTGAATGTTCATGAATGCTCATAAGCAAGGAGACATGGGAGTGAAAGCCTGCCTGCTCTCCCACAAACGGGCTCATCTAAATACTTGTTTTGCTGCAAACACTAAATACACATTTGGTCTCCACGTTCGATATTAGCTTTATAGATATCTTATGTTGCTTTTATAACTTATATTTTACTCTGACCCTCAGAGAAATTTTACTTAGAACAACTACTGATGATAGTTTAAACTAAGCACCGTTGGGATGCACGTTTCTAATTGTGCTTGTTCATGCTTTTTTAATGGTTCCTCCTCTAATAACCTTTCCTGTTCCAATTTCCATTATAAGATTATTTTATAACCTGGATTCTCTCAGTAGAGTCTCTGGGTTGCTGTTTTTGGCTGGCCRATTGGTTTAATGTTTTATTTGTTTGTTATATTTTGATTTTCAACAACTAAGCTCTCCAGGGAGGTATTCTATTCAGATTTGTCACAGCACAGTTTGGYCTTAGTAACAAGTACTGTTACTAACAGCATTTTCATTTTCATGGGCTCAGGAGAAAAGTATGGAAGAAGAGAAGGCACAAACAGGTTAATAACTTTCCTGAGTGGCAGAGCACAATGCTTCAGAATCAACCCCTAGATGTCCATCCCCATCTCTTTAAACAGTCTGTCCCCTTAAAAGGCTTTTTTTCCTTTCTTTCTGGAGATGTACTTGCAACTGTGGGGAATTTGAATGGTCTTGGAACAGAAAGTCTTTGGGTACAGACATCTATGGAACAGACACGGTCTGTAGCACGTCAGCATCTYTCATCTTCAGACTTCTGCTGTGTGCTAACATAAATTTCTAGGGGTGAACCCAATGCTGCAAAGCTGAGGACAGCAGCAGACAAGAATGTGAGACAGGAAGATTCCTCCAGACAGGCGGTCCGAGCAGACTGATAGCACTTAAGGGTTTAAGTGACATCTCTTCTCTAAAATCCCCAGAACAAAAACCTGAGAAAAGCCTTCGGATCTCACTGCATCAGGTGTGAACTGCCAGGCGCTCATCCTTGGAATTACATCACCTCGTCCTGTAAGCCCCTGTTAACAAATCATATAGAGCAGGACTCCAATTCTCTTCCTCCAGAAAGTGATTAGAAAAAACAACATAGCTCGCTGCCAAAACCTTCCCATGAGATATCCAGCAGAAAAAAAATCTGCCTTTCGTTTTATTTCAATTAAAATATAATATTTCACATTAACTTTTGGACTATATGTTTAATGAAAATACTAATAAGACATGGGCTATTAGAGGAAATTAATATTTATGTATGCTCTTAATAACTACACTGAGTCTATTTGTGTATGTGTGTGTGACAGTGAGACAGAAAGAGAGATAGAGAGACAGAGACAGACAGAAAGACAGAGAGACAGAGAAGCAAAGGAGGCAGACAGACCGACAAAGACAAGAGACAGAGAGGTGGGAGGAAGAAATGGTCTATGAATATACATGTGTTGTGGCAAGAGCATCTAGTGCCCTACTCTATGTATTGTCCTCAGATGGTGTCACTCGTTGAACCTGGAGCAAGATTGGCAGTCARCCAGCTCCAAGGATCCCTGAATMTCTACCTCTTACTGCCTTAGGCTTACWGAGATGCTCATGACCACTCCTGACTTTGTAAGTGGATGCTAGAGATTTGAACTCAGCACYTCTTGACTTAGCAGCAAGTTCTCTTTAATACCTACTGAGTTACCTGCTCAGTTCTGCACTAACCTTCAGAGAACGAAGATGGGACTCTAGATCCTGTTGAAAGGTATTTGTGATCAACACCCAGGAGGCCTGAGCTCAAGGTCCATCTCTCCTCTTGAAGACTTTCCAGGCTTTAGCGTTACTTTTAGTTCTTGTGTACTTAATAATGACCATGAAGAGCTAGATTATTTTAGTCCCTGTGTTGTGTGTGCAAAGATAGCATTCCTGAATATTAATACATAGCCAGCTGTGGAAGGGGGAACTGCCTTCGCACTCAACTGAATTGGTAGGTGGCCAGAGTTTTGGCTAAATCATCTCTGGCCATATGGGGATTTTATGAAGAACTGATCTTGCCTTTTCCCTTATTAAAGGGATTTCTGGAGCTCCAAGCTGAAGTGTTCTCTGAACATACTGCAGAGAGGTACACACACACAGAATAGAAACATGTGGGTTGAATTTTTCTAGGATATAAAAAACAAATAAAGAGTACCTTATAAAATAAATTTTTAATTTTACCAAAGCAAAACATGTAATCATGCAAGTGTCTCTGTGGATTAAAGAAGCCAATTGGCTCTTATCTTTTTGATGGTGTATATCCCATATCCTCTCTCTCTCTTTCTCACACTGTGAATAGGGATTGAAGATTCACTTGTGACCTCGCTTCACTAAGAGACCAACATGCCGACCAGTTAGACAAGACTTATCTACCCACTGAATCCAAGAAACATACCTCTCTGAGACAAGGACCCAAAGACCAAGAGTCAAAGCTTAGAAGTCAACTTAGGCAATGAGACTGAAGTTCTAATTAAGGCTCCAAACAAAGAAAGGAGGGGGGAAGGGCAGAGCATGGCCAAACTCAATCTATTACCTGATACCAAAACCAGATAAGATGCAATAAGAAGAAATCCATAAACTAATGTTCTTAATTAGCATAGATGCAGAAATTTTTAGTAAAAGAACATATCAAGAAACTCATACACTGCTTTTCCTTCCTCCAAACCTTCCCATATACCCCTCTGTGCTCTTTCAAATTTATAGCCTCTTTTTATTAATTTTACAGTATGTACACACACACACACACACACACACACACATACACACACTCACACACACACATTCCCATATATAACCTGCTCTGTCCATATAATATAAATTGTAGGTATGTTGTCAGGGCTGGCTGTTTGATACTGAATAACTTACTGGTGTGCTCTTCCCTAGAGAACACTGTCTTTCCTGCTCCTGGATTTTCTCAGTTGTCTATAGCTTCTTAAGAAATAAGAGATTTAAAAATAATCAAAGAAGTAAAAATTTTTGCAATGAAATTTTAAGACACTAAAGAAAGAAGCAGAAAGAGAAAATAGATGGAAAGAGCCTTCATGTTCACAGATTGGTGGAAAAATGCTGCAAAACTCACTGTATTACCACTATCTACCCCTAAAATCAACATATTCCAATCAAAACTCTAATGGCTTTCTTCATTGAACTACAAGAAAACAATCCTAAATTCATATGGAAACAGGTAGGATCCTAAATAGCCAAGTGACTTTACAGGGAAAGGGCAATACCCATCACAATGTCTGATCTCAAACAATACAATAGAGCCATAGTAACAAAATATTAATATTAATGCTATTAATGCAGAAAGGAAATATACCAAAAAACAAAGGATTTACAAATAAGCCAACATAGCTACAGTTAAATAATTTTGTACAAAGATTCAGAAATATGTATTTTTGAAAAGACAGCCCCTTTTTATAATATGCTGGAAAAACTTAACATCCATCTTTAGAGAATAAAAGTAGATTCACATTTCTCATCTGTACTCCCCCCCCCCAAAAAAAAAGATCAGTTCAAAACAGATCAAAGACTTGAAGATAAGACCTGGAACTTGAAACTGCCAAAGAAAAACCAAACTGCTTCAAGGGCTAGGCATAGAAAGGGACTTTCTGAAAAGACCTCCAACAGCCCAGGAAACAATCCTCAGAATTAACACATGAAATTACATTAAATAAAAAGTTTCTGCATAGCAGAAACAAATAAACAAACCTAGAATACATAAAGAACAATAATACCTAAACAAAAAATAGGCGGGACAATAATAAATAGACAAATCAAATGATTAGACAACTCTGAAGAGAAGACAGACAAGTAGGGCCAGTAGGTGTGTGAAAATGCCTCTGACATCCTTGAAATGCAAATTAAAAACGGTTTGAGGCTCTATGTCACCCCATTCAAAATAATTAAAACAGAGGGCACAAACAACAAAATGTTGTGGCAAGGGAAAGAGGGACACATGCACACTACTACTGGAAATACAAACTGGTAAAGCCACTATGGTGATCAGTGTGGCTCTTGCTCAAAAGCCTAAGAATAAAATTTCCATGGGACCCAGCTACAAGTCCAGGATATACACCAAGAGGATTCTATGTTAATACACTAAGTCAACACACTCAATTTGAACGTCCATGTTCTTTGATGCATCCTTTACAATATTTAGAAAATGGAAGTAGTCTAGATGTCCATCAACAGATGGTACATGCATACAATGGAATTTTATTCAGCGTTAAAGAAAATGACAGCAGGACATTTGTGAGAAATAGGTGGAACCAAAAAACGGATGAATGGAACCAAAGGTCATTATCTTCTGTGAAATAAGACAGACTCAGAAATACAAATACCACATGGTTTTTCTCATATGAAGATTCCAAATTTAAATGAATCTCTACCCTCAACATGTAAGTGCATGTGTGTGTGTGTGTGTGTGTGTGTGTGTGTATGAGAGAGAGAGAGAAAAAAAAGAGAGAGAGAAAGAAGGGGGAAGGAGAGAGAGAGGAGAAGGGGAGAGAGATGGAAGTAGAAAGGAACCATAAGAGAGGATGATATCATCATAGTTGGGGAAGTGGGTAAAGTGAGGTTAGTGGAGCACTTGTGACATGAAGAAGAAAAGGGTGAGATTTGACAAAAATTTGGTGACCCACAAAACAGACAAAATGTAAAATAATGAGGAATGGTTCATCATTCTGAAATATCACCCAGCAGCAATCGATGGGTGATATAAATACACAATAGAAGTCAAGAGCATCACACTTTATAGAGCAACCTCTGGCTTGGACACAAATGAGAAGTCAGGTCATCTTGAGCATGCTTTGTAATATCTTTCATTCCAGTTTCCTTATCTGTATAATCAGAATGCCCTTTCCACAGAATTTAAATTAATTAACCAAAACAAATTCCTAAGAATAGTGTCTACCACAATAAGGGCACCTTGGTTATAAGGGTACCTTGGTTAAGGTTTCAGGTTATTGCTGTAATTGTGATCATGTTGATGAGAATGATAGATTCTGAAAATGATTTATTGCCAAAGATGTTCCCAGGCAACCAAGAACCCAGTATCCATACCTTTTTTATAACCTGTTTATCACTGGATATTGTAATGTCTGTCCTTGTGAGTTAACCAGAAGAAATCAGTAAGTGTTACATCATTGAAATTTGGGGCCTACAGTCTTTAAAGAGCTGGCCACTTGTCTTGCACTTCTGGGAACTCATTAGCCATCCTATCAGAAGTGAAACTCACCAACAAAGAAAGAACAGTGGAAAAACCACCAAGAAGAAGTACAGCCTTAGAGTCTAAACAAAGAGTTCATGAGAACTGGCCTGCCTACCTTTTCAGCTCTACCTAACTGACATCCATTCCTTCCACAGCCTAAGAAGCCATCAGGATGTTCTAGTGTTGCAACCATTTACAACAGCTGTAAGAATGACCCCAAGTGAGATGAGCAGAAGATGGCCACCTGAGTCCTAGTCAATCCCCAGACACACAAGAATCAATTAGAAACACTCCTTTCGATTGTTGAACAGTAAGGTGATTTGTTATACAATTAGTAAACAGAATTCCTCCTACAAAATATGCTTTCAAGGACATACAGTCAAAGAAATGTTTAATACCTAGCCAACATCACATACAGCACATCCTTATATTTCCCTATTGTAGAGCCTTTACAGCATTTCAGCAAGTCCATTTGACTTGCCATCCTTGTAACCTTTGATAATCTTGCTTGGTAGAGCTGCTATCATTCTTTTTATCAAGGAAGCTTTCTTGGTTCTATTTCTGCTCTTTCTCAGCTCTRATGATAGACAGAACATTCAGGAATTAGAATCATTTTTGCCTCCACCCACTCCCCTCTCTCCTTTTCCTTTCTTCCCTTCTTCTCCCCAACCCTCTATAGGGTTTCTGTGTGTAGCCCTGGATTTTCTGAAACCCTGTAGACCAGGGAGGCCTTGGCCTCAGATATCATCCTCTGCCTCCCCAAGTGCTGGGACTAAAGGCGTGCCCAGCCACCACCATCAGCTCCTCTTTCAAGAAATGAATTTGCTTTATATTCTCATTCAATACTTAGTATACTGCATTATTCCACAGTTGGCTGCCTCCCACGGGCACAGTGATATCACCAAGCTCTGGAAGCAGCTAGCGAAAAACATGTGTCTCAGCTCACTAATCTCTACCAACAGTGGCAACTTGCAAGTATGTTGAAGTCTACACAATAGTCTGTACACGTAACATTTACATCTCTGTGCAACTGACATAAAAAGGCAAAGTATATTTTGAGAAAGTGGAGGCAGGAGGATCAGGAGTTTAAGGGTAGATTGGGCTACGTAGAGAAACCGAAGTCCATCTGGACTACTTGAGACTCTGTCTCAGCAACAGCAACAAAAGCTTGATCTGGAAAGGATGTCACATACACGATCTGAATGCCTAAAGGAACCTAAGGAATTTCATGATCCCATACACATAACAAACATCGCCAGTTATACCCACGGCCAAGCCCAGAATGACCTAGGTCGTCAGATACACTCTTTCTCAGGCTGTGCTAGATAAGACCACTCCTCCATCAAAATCTCATTTATTCAGAAACACTTACCAAGCATGTACCGCGTGAGAGCTATTAAGAAGAGAGCTAGAGGGTGTTACATTCTAGGGAAGGCTAATCGCTTACAGTTAAACTCCCTATGATAAATCTTAAAACACAAAGGATATATTCATAAGGATGTGGATATGAAAAAAAATCACAAATACTTCACTTTCAAATTGTGAACCTGCCATTCCATTGGTAATCAGCAAACAAGTTGAGATTAAGAACTGTAAATTGCCAGACATATAAAACATTAAGCCTTGCATGCTGGTATGTGAGTTCTAAAATATTAAGTCCTTTTTATGAGTAAAGAGTTATTAAAAATCTCAATTTTCAAGCAAGTCTACTGCATATTGTRTTCTTTGTTTCATTTTATATGAACATTTATTTCTCTACAACTTCTTCAAGTACCTAAGAAATGAAGGACAGTTTCATTTGGTATAATGTAACAGACTGGCCCCATCCCCCATCCCTCATACTTCTCAAAACCCCCCTCAGTAGCATGAACTCCATCACCACCCCACAGGAAGCATGCAGCATCTACATTTTCGAGCATAATAACCCAAGGAGTGCTTTCTATATATTTCTAAAACATATAAATTTCCCTATTAGAAGATGTGTTACCCTCCCCCACGCCAACTCTCCCGAAGTATTTAACCTTCAGACATACAGTTCCAGTGACCTGAAAATGTCCATAAACACATTTTCTTCTGCTTATCTAGGGCTCCACTCAGTTCATTGGGATCCATGTTTAGATTATTTCCAGAGAGGGAATGAAACCTCATCAATGCCTGCAGAATGTCAAGGGGTCATCTGAGCTTCTATCCAGCCCTGGAGCCTGGGAGGAATGCATTTACTTTTAACAGGCTGCAGCTTCAGCCTGGGAAAAATTAGTATGTCAAGAGATAGCCACTTAAGGGGTGAGGGGAGAGTAGTTGTAATGCTCCTCTTCCATTTGACCCACTGGGGAGGAAGAGCCAGGACTTTAAAGAAGTTTGGGAGTATTACTGGAAAGGAAATGATGGCATCATTGAGGCAAAYAGTAAACAAACCATCAGTGACAGGAGAGGGGCAAACAAGGCACAGGGACCAGGACTGCAAGGCTGTGAGGCCAGTTACCACTGCATGAGCTTCCTGAAACTTMGTCGCTGTAACACCTGCTCTCCG
This sequence comes from Apodemus speciosus, assembly GCA_002335545.1. NCBI lineage: Eukaryota > Metazoa > Chordata > Mammalia > Rodentia > Muridae > Apodemus > Apodemus speciosus. The sequence goes on from BDUI01001379.1 coordinate 16,925, forward strand.
TAATTAGCGCCCCAGAACACATAGACTACACCAGCATGTTTTTATTAGCACCTAGAATTTTCTATTTTAAGTCTACAATGTATTTTCGTTGTCTTTTAATTTGTGTCTCAATTCGGTCCCCTCCCCTGCTTTTCAGCACAATTGTAGAACACAGTTTTCTTTGCTGAAAGTCTTTAGCAGGTGTTTTATTTTTTAAAAAGACAGAGAAATCACCTCATCTAAARTCATGTCTGCTGACTCTGTGGAAGAAGAAGGTAACCTGGGACTCAAGAAAGCAGTAGGGAGGTTGAAAAAAATCAAGCCTTTGTTAGCTATTTCTCATTAGATAGATACTTAACTCCTGTTTCCTCATCTATTAAAAAAGTATCACAAGTGTTACTTCAGAAAGTTGTTGGCAGGCTAGTGTGGAGTTAGTGTGGAAGTCACCAAATCCACAAAGGTAAGCCCACATTTATTAAAAACTGTATCAAAAGACAAGCTATTCTAGCACCCAAAATACTTTCCCATAATGAATACCAAGAGCACACAGGCTATTCAAAAGATTTCCTCCCTAGACTAAAAGTAACTCCAGTCTTTGCCATGTAGTTTTTTGTGAAGTACACTAGGCCCAGAGGCTAAATACCAGTTTGATTAAACAACTCAAAGGAAATGAGACCAGAATTTTTCACAAAACAGGATATGAATACAGGCTTTTATACCTGAAGCTCTCTGACCCTCTCACGCAGCTCCTGCAGTCTCTGATGGGCCGTGCCCCACCTTACAGGACTGTTTGTCCCTGAATTACAGCATTACATTACAGCATTTCTGTAAGCATCCCTGGATTTGTGCAGCCAAACAGGGCTCAAGAGGAACTTGAAAGCCACGAGAAATCTACAGACAAGAGCCCACATCATTTCTGGCTTGGGTTTCGCGCAGGTTTTTACAAAATTATGACTGTAGTTTAGCCGGCTTTTGAAGGGCAAAATCTAATGTGAATTCTTACTGTTAAAGTCCTTTCTTCACTTCTTCCATGCACAGAGAGCAACTCTGCTTGAACAGGTGAATTATTCCTGGGGAAGACTGACCAAAGCAAGATATCACAAGAGGATTAGCAGACTCCTGCTCAGCCCCGCTCTGCTTTATTCAGAGCTCATGAAGAACATCTGCATCTCTCCACGCTAATCCCAGGATATTTTCTCCTAC
>BDUI01001379.1:92276-116603 GCA_002335545.1 Apodemus speciosus
CATCATTCTAGTTCCAAGAACACCAACATGCCTGTCAACTTGCCCTGATAGCTGTCTTTATAGGAAATATCCTATTACTCTTGAGGCAAGAGACATTTATAAAAGAGTTCAGAATTTGGGCTTCTTACGTACTATGAGCAGATGAGAGGGAACAGACAGGGAAACAAAGGTCTATAGCCCTTCCTTGACACTCCCAATGTAAACCATCTCTCTGGACTGCCATCCTGGAAATGAGAGAAAACTGTGCGTGGGCGTATCTTCTTTCCCTGCCTCTCTTTTATATGGTTATTCTCTATCMGGACATGGCAACTTTCATATATCTGTYCATTAAGTCATTTATTCAACTAGCATTTGTCGAGTGCTTATTACCTGCAGTGCATTGCCACCTTTCTAAGACCCAGAGTCACTGTAACAAAAGTAATCAATAAAGGTTCCTCAGCCCCATGCGGCTTGCATGCGATGATTGCTAATACTATGTGCCCCAAAGGTTACATACTTGATAAGATAATATAGATGTGCAATCAAAGCCGAAGACAATTAACCTATGCGTTAATGTGAACGTTAAGAAGAGACCTTAACTAACATCCAAATTAGTGGAACATTTGGACCATACAAAGGACCTACATATAGATGTTTTTTAAAAAGAAATCAACACTAGTATGAGACCTAAACTAAACTCATAGATGTTGTTACATGTTTTGGGAGGAAACYTTGGGGCTTGTTTTACTTCCCTATAATTAAATACATTTCAGTGACTATGAGTCTATCAGGAAATAGATGCCCAAAACACAATATACAGTTTTGGAGTTCACTAAGGAATGGGTCATAAATGGCATCTATGTTGTCACACAACACACAAAGCAACATGCCCACTCCRAACACTGAGTATAATGTGGAATATTAAAACAGTGGTGCATGTTCTTAAAAGAAATATTTTTGCACAAAGAACATTTCCCCCTGAACAATAATCCAAGTAACTGGAAATTTTCCGAAAATAGAACACACACCGTAGAGAAACTATGATGTCTCGAGAAGGTTCCTTAACAAAGAAGAATTCTGCCTTTTATGTACAACACTAAGGTGCCAAGCTAGAATAAGAAGGCCAGAATTACAGAGATGTTTCAGGTCAATCCTGGGTGAAACTGAATAGGGGGAAAAGCCCTTCAGAGAAATAAAATGCCTCCCCAACACAATGAGATGCATAAAAATGTGAGAACAGTGGATCATGGACTAGAATGCGGAAAAGCTTTATTTTAATTCCAATATGTCAACCCTAGTTCTGAAAAGATGTAGATGTCTTYGGATGGCAGGGATGAACACAGGAGACTCTGTCTTCTGGGTAAGTTAACAGTGTTGTGAGTTTGTATGTCTTGTGGCTTCAGACCTGCCCAAAGCACGTTCCCAGATACCAGTTCCATTCATCTATTTCATCTGTAGCCGTCGACAGTGAGTAGCCATCTCTTCCCCAGAGTTTTCATCATGCTCTAAGAACTGGTCGTAGCTGACCTCCAGTCGTGTTTTAGGGAAAAAAAAAGTGATGCCCAATGGATTCTGGGTCATTTGCATCCATGGATACTGGACCTTCAGTCTGTTCCTTCTCAGCTCTTGGTGTGGGAACTGGACAGTAACAATTTGTAAATCTCTCAAAGAAACGTGCAAATCAGAGAGGCAGCAATGCTGGAGCCTTGATGGTTCACAGATTAGTGTCCTGCCATTAAGAAGTGCCTGGCATCGGGTCGGGGAGTTGGAGCCATAAACATTATCAGCTAACACTGAGTTTCCTGGAGCCGCAGAGAGAAATGAGTTTGTTACTGCTTCTGGTATTAATCATAATAAGTGCTTTATCTAAGCCTGTCATGTTTAGTTTCTCAGTGCAATTCACCCCTCAGGCACACTGTGCTTGGTATCAGCTGGTCTTATCTTTAACCTTATAGTCTTCAAGTGCCTAAATGTATTTCCTCCAACATTCCCACAGTTAACACGGCAAAGTCAACATGTGGTATTTTAAGACAATGCTGTACCACATTATGAAAGACAGAGTTGCTGAGGCCATGATACTCCTAGCACCTGTTGAAAGCTCACCAGACAGCCCTGATTCTTTGGCTAATTGTGATTTTTAAATGTGGAGTCTGAGTACGAGGATTAATATATTCATTTATCTCATTTGTTACCTTTCTCGGGAAAACAAAACAGAGATCCCCTGATCCTATACGCTGCTTATGTTTAATTATCTGGCACTCCTTAGCCAGTGCGGTCAAGTGGCAGTCAAGTGAGGGACTGTACAATGAAGCTGTGATTCTACAAAGCATAGACTCACAGAAGGGACACAGCCAGTGAGCAAGAGATTCGAGACAGTAGCAGTGCAGAGATGGACATTTTGGCGAATGTGTCATGAGGGGCAAGGGTGTATGTAGTCTTATAAACCTAGTCCRCAGTTCACATAGGAGAAAGATGTGTCCCTAGAAGGAAGATATGGCTTCCTTGAAGCTTAGGCAGCTAATAATATTCCACTCTGCACAACCCTATTTCAWWGTAGTCCTCTTATGATCTGCTAATAATCCTTTATAATTAAGCTTCCAGGATAATATTAAAATGTAATCCACATGAACACCAATCGCAGTGTCTTTCAAGGGCTGAAGTGGTTCTCGCTTCCGGCCCTGCATGACAATCACCAGGCAGCTTTAATGTCACATTTTTAAATGGTTTGCCCCGAGATTTAAAGAAAGTTTATGACTTACTTCAATCCATAAATGCAGTTGAAATAGGCCTCAGTTAAACCCACACTGTTAAAAGTCTGTCGAAGGTATAGGCCTCGTGACTTCACGTTTTTCCCTCTTTAGAGCTAAAAACATCTGCAGCATCTCATGGAAGAGAGAGAGAGGTCCCCTTTCAGCAGGATCTGATGGAGCATTTGTGGTAAGAGAAGCTGTTCATACCAGGCACTGCAAATGGGTGGCATGAGGCAATAAAAATGTGGTTATTATATATGAAATTAAACCCTACTCCCACATTTGAATGTAATGCTGAGAATATTTTTATTTCTTCCCTTTTAGCATATTATCCTCCCTCAAACCATTACAAATTTGTTTTTGCCCAATAACGGGAGTAACAATTTGAATCAATAATAATTGCTAAAAGTATCATGTTCAAAATATATTACTTTAACAGATGTATTCATATATTCCAGTACAGATTGCTTATGAACATTAAATCTACTTCAGAGAATTGTTCTTAGACTATTATGAATATTGGTGCTAGAGCTAGTACAGTTTTTCAAAATACAGCATCTATTTAACCTGATAAAATTTAACTTATAGCAAAAGTATAAGTCACCTCACTTACCACAATCACAAAGTGAATTGGGGCTGGACAGAAAAACAGTGAATGGGGTCCAGAGAGACTATCAGATAAGAGAACAGTCTGTTCTGATTCTTTGATTGCATGGTAATGAAGGAGCTGGGGTGACAGCCACAGTGTTCTAATTTAAAATCATGGTTTTGACACTTGCAAAGAAGAAAACGGCCAATTATTGTATAATCTTGTAAAAGGTTACATTTAATTTATAATTCACAGATAACAAAGTGGCATTTATGCAGACTATTGCCAATGTCAGTACGGAGTAGGAAAATGGTATGTTCTCAGATGCAAAATAATGCTTTTATGATTTTAACTATACTCCTGAAGTGCTCGGAAAAGATGGTTTCTCCTCAAGGAGCTGTTTGGAGAAGATTACAATCAGACAGTTGAGCAAATCCAAACAACTCTGTTGAGGAGGAAAGTTTATTTATATAGTTTTAAACAAAAGCAATAGACAAAGTTCAAAGGGCATACATTATGGATATCACCTAAACCATCTAAAAGAGCTCACACCAGGTCAATAGTAAGAATGACCTTGCAAGTTTTCTAAGAAATATTGAAAGAGAACACTTCTATTTTATATAATATAATCCTAAGCATAAAGAATATCAGACTAGGTACTTAGTAAAAGTCAAACTTATCATACAATGCTAATTTCATGCCAGGACTGTGACAAATATTGATGACATTTAAAAGAGGAAGGACGAGGAGAYGAAGGAAGAAGAAGAAACAATAAAGGATCTCTCTTCTTAGAACTGTTATTCTAAAGATCTGGAGATATAGTACAGTGAAGAAGAAACAGGGAACAGGGAAAGATTAAACTGAACACACAACACCGAACTCAGAAGCAAAGGTTCTTGGAGGGACATGATGTGAACTCTGGGTTAGCTAAATGAATGGAACTGGGCATGCAGGGGCTGTTCATCACCGTAGCAAACACACTTTCTAGAGATGTATTTGAATAAAACATTTAAAAATATTGTACATGTAGCACAAGATAATCAGTCCAGGGCAGTATTCAGTTTTCAGTACATATCAAACAGAACAGAGTCAATTGCAGTATGTCATTTCTATAACAAAATTAAGTCGAGAGTCCAAACCACTCAAAAACACAACAAGGAGGCCATCAGAGTCGAGGCAAGACCTTATGGAATCTTGACTAACAAGGGTGATCCACACATGGTAAAAGGTGGCCGCTATGTGATGTGGTAGTGACATACTTGGCATTTAGAGTCACAAGGCCTGCCATCAAATTCTAGATCTGATACTTCCCAGGGCTGTGATTAAGGCATGAGACTAAACCTCCAGAAGCCTTAGTTTTCCCACATGCATAATGGGTTGCTTAAGAGATCAGATGTCAAAATACGTGTAAGTTCTTGATTTATTGTACATGCACACATAGCCATATGGGTTAGTCATTTTATACCTCATTTCCAGAACTTAGCAAATGCTTTAAAATCCATCCCAGATTTCGGCATTCATGCTATTTTGAGGCAGTGTAGCTGTCCTGATTGAGAGTAAACAGAAGGGCAAGGATGAGGATTGCAAATTTACCAAAGTACCAAATACTCGTAAGTGTTGCCCCCCTGTTTAAATACACTTCAGAAGATGTGCCAAGCTGACTGCGCTGGATAGGTTAGCAGGAAATGATTTCAGTAAGAAAAGGAAGGAGGCTGCAGCTGCTGACGCAAATCAGCAAATGCTTGCCCTTCTCCATTCTTCTGCCATTTGTCTCCTAAGGGGACGGACCTGCCTTTTCCCACTGAAAGCTAATGATGACAATCTTTCTTAATAGAGACAAGGTTTTGAGCTGAAGCAAATATGGTGAGTGTGAAAACAAGGCCAATTTCTCTTCTTTGCATCAAGTTTCTTGCAGCCACTGGTAAAGTGACTGAACCAAGGAGTACACCGCTGTGGTAGACTCTCAAACTTAAGCTGAGGCTCCGCCCTTTGCTCTGCCAGAGTCTCCCGAGGCCTGGGGCCTCCACACCCAACTCTCTCGTCCTCTTGCCCTACTCTGGACAAACCTTTCCCTTCATCGCAGACCAGCATTAGAGTTGATATGCGTTCCTTGACTGCTACAGTATGAAATGAACTCTCTCTTTTTTCTCTGTCTTTATGTCTCTGTCTCTGTCTGTCTCGGTCTGTCTCTGTCTCTCTGTTCCCCACCTTCCTCATTCCTCTTACATTCTAACCTGCTGCTTCTTTACGTCCTATTTGCTCACGCCCAATCTTATTTACATCAGATACAGACATTCAATTCTACGGTGATTTTAGCAGTTTCTGGAATTTGCCTGTCATGTGCTCTCTAGAACGTTTGTTAAATGTTCCACTCAATTTATTTTGAGGCGTTTCTATAAAAATAAATGCCTTTGTAACTTATTATTATAATAATAATTATTATCATCATCATCATCATTATTATTATTATCATCGTTATTATTATTATCATTATTATTTTGGTTTTTCGAGACACGGTTTCTCTGTATAGCCCTGACTGTCCTGGAACTCACTCTGTAGACCAGGCTGGCCTGAACTCAGAAATTGCCTGCCTCTGCCTCCCAAGTGCTGGGATTAAAGGCGTGCACTACCACTGCCCGGCAACATTTAAATTTTGACCTTCAAAATGTTTAACCAACTAATAAAATTGCCAAATAACACCTAGTACAATTTCAGAGTGGCTGATTAATAAGTAGCACTTATGAAATGATGCTTCTCTTCATAGCTTGACCCCAGTGGTTTCTTTACTCAACCGTCCCACATAAAGGCTTCCTGGTATATTTCTTTGCCTATTCTCAAGACCTTTCCTGATATACTTAAATTAATGCATTTTTACTCTGTTCAATTGCTTTCTTTTTTATCATGGGCATATTATATATCATACTTTTAAATTCTAGTTATCTTTTACAATTATTTATTAAAATTGACACTAGGTTTCTTTGCAAATTTGTTTTAATATGATTGACATGGTAAGAAGTATTCATCATTCTCTATTTGGTAAGTAATGTAGCATTTAGAAGTAAGTTTGTTTCTCTAGTGATGAAAAATCAACCTCATTTCTCCTACTAGTAAAGTTAGTCTTAAGTTGTTAACAAACTGAAATTTGTTTCTTGATCCTGTGTTTATTACTTTAAGTACACAGGCAACGCAGATTATATTCTAATTATTGAGACACTTGTTTTTAAATGGTTGCATATTAAGTTACAAAAAAGCTGCATGAATATTCTAGAAGTAGACATTTCCTAGACCTGTTAGTGATCATAATTTAATAAACTTGTAAGTAAAAACAATAAAAGTTAAAATACTGGACGGTAAGCAAACAATAAATAATGACAATATTTATGCTTATTTCATACATGCAAGTTTTTATTGTCTATGTAGTAGAATACAGTTGCCACATAAAACGATTTCACACATAACTAAGAAAGAGGCTTGCAACTTAAGGAAGTAGTAAATAATGGCAATTGGGTAGAGACGTTGGAATAAAATAATAAAAAAAGACAAACTTTGTTCATTTTTAAAGTCACGCAAATATAAATTCATATATATCAGATTCAAAAACAACTAAACGAATGACAGGTGGGTAGTGGAACAGGCCCTGGGGCTAGTGACAATACTCAAAGGGAGTGAAGACATAAATACATGCGCCCCTTTTGAAAGGCAGCTCAGCACTGGGAACACAGATATCATCCAATCTACTCATTTCACCTCTAAAAATTTATCTTGAGAGAATAATAAGTGTAAAAAGAATAAAATCAAAGGTAAAGACAGCTGAAAGCCAGTGTGTCGATCTAAAGGTTAAATTATTGTGAATGTGTCCATTTATAGTAGAATGCTCTTACAATATATAAGCAATTGATTTTCAAGATAATTTTTTAAGAACATGCTGCATTATGACCCTTTTAAGAAAGTCACCCGTGGAACTGGTGGAGGCTGATCAAAAGTGGAATTCCATTTGTTGACAGCCCTTATTTGTTTATTCCTTCTACTCTGTTCAAGTCCCCCCCCATTACATTTTTAGTTTGTAATGTCATTTGTAATTTTAAATATGAATATTAGTCACTTCATAAAAGGGTGGCATATTTGTTTACTGGATAAAGCATGTTCCAACTACTAGGTAAATCTTCATGTGAAAGCCACCAACCACAGAACTTCACTGGGGAGATTTCATTTCAAACTGAGAGCATCTAAATCCTGTTTCCAGTGTTCTAAAGTTGTCCCATTACTCATTGAGAGAAAGAAACAAAAGCTGCATAAAAATTGGTTTCCTCATCTCCCTTCTTACCAGCAAGTACGTTCCCCCCACCCCCCCCCACCCCCGCGCATTATGTGTGCCTTGGACAAAACACCATATCTGGTTTATTTTAGGGACTCTAATTATTTATTTCAAATTTCGAGAGCAAATGAAGACTCAAGTGTGGTCAGTCCTGTTTCACCACCGTTTAGACCAAGGCTTCAAAGGTCCATGAATTAAGCCAGTGCTGTTTAGATTTTGTTCTAACTACAAACACACCATAATGTGCAGAGCTGATAAGAGATGTGATCAATAGCCAGATAACACCTTACAGCTGGCGCTGTAGAAAGGGGAGGTGGGGCAAAAATGACCCGGTGTTCCCAGCATTTGTTTATAGCCTATTGATCAATGGTGAAAACAGAGCCCGTGTGTTCTAAACAGCGTGACTGCTCAGCATTATTAGCAAACCAAACTCCAGATTAGGTAGAGGATTTTAGCGTGTGTGTGTGTGTGTGTNTGTGTGTGTGTGTGTGTGTGTGTGTGTGTGTGTGTGTGTGTGTGTGTGTGATTTCAATTTAATAAGTATTTTCAATAATAGATTCTGCCATTTACCTTAGTACCATTCTAAAAAATATGTCCTTTGCTGCCTAACTCAAGAGCAAATAGAAAGGCGTTCAATTATATCTCAGGGTGAGTGTTTTACAATCAATTCACTTAGTATCTCAAAGAATCAAAGCCGCCTGAAAATGTGATTATTTTGTGTGTGTGTGTGTGTGTGTGTGTCAGAAGCCAACTTGGAAGAGTCCGTTTACTCCTGTCTACCAAGTGGTTTCTGAGAAATCAGGATTGGGGTGGGGGGAAGTACCTTCATCTAAGGAATCACCTTGCTAGCTATTCAAACCTATTTTAAACAAACAAACAAACAAACAAATAAAAACCACTAAAGCTCTAGATATAATTCTAATATGGAGCCCAAATGTTCTCTGTCATGTGAATCTTAAGTAATCTACATTCCTTTAAAAATTTATCAGCCCCTGGTTCGAGATTGTACAGCTTAACACTGGGAATTTAAATGAGGTTTAGGAATATTTGTATGAAGGAGTAATTGCTGGGCTTCGATGATCTTATCTGCGGGCCAACTCCACCCTAAATTTTGCACCAATAGTATCCCCAGGAATAAATGCAATACCATCATAGTCACCACRTTCCCCGTTGTGGAGGGGCAGGGAATAAGTATAAAAARTGAGTTCCAGCAGAGAATGGTAGGGTTGAGTGTGAAACGACAGTCTGTCTCAACATCTCAACAGTTCGTACTTTTTACCCCTTTATAGAACCATTAAGAAAATTTTCTTATACTTCGAATCTCTGTGTTAAGGTATGCATCCTTAAAATCCTATATTCTAAAAGTATATTCTAAAAAGTTGTAAGTGCAACACAGGTAATGCAAAGACTGCTTTAAGGTGAAAAACTTTTTTTTTAACCATTTATCCTTATTTTCTGGCCTCTGGCATCAAGGGAAAAGATTCCGTTATCATCCATGACCCATTCTCAGATTATATCCCTGAAGCATCTCTGCATAGAATTTACATTCATTGTGGTAATAAAGCTAGATTTCAGAAAATAAAAAAACACCTTTAACTGGTCTAGATACAAATCCCTAGAAGACTTTCACTATTGAGGTTGAATTTTGAAATTTCGTCTTGTCTCTCTGATTTTAAACTTCATCAGTTACCAAAACAAACACACACAAATTGGCCAGCTTTGAAACAAACTTTATCTGACATGTGTTGTTTGACAATCAGTCCCTGGTGTTACCTGATGTGTAGAAGTCAGCCCCAGTGATTAACTTACAGCTTCACAGAGTAGTGAACTATAACAACAGTAAAACAAATACTCTATTTAAAAGGAACAAAAGAAAGAACATAGGCCATGCAAGAAGAGAGGAGAAGACTTGAAAGGAATGCCAAAACAAAAAAAAAAAGTTTAATGACAGTCCCCCTTCGAAGTATATTCATTTTACCTTTTAAATAAGAAACAAGCCAAATGTTTATTTTTTAAATCTATTTACTTGCCTTTATTGCATAAACTGTAAGCTACAATTAGACATACAAAGTGTGTGCGAACGTGTGTGTGTGTGTGTGTGTGTGTGTGTGTGTGTGTGTGTGTGTGTGTGTTTATATCTTCAAGTCCCCTTATTTCATGGAAGCCACATCTGGGTGTTTGTTTTGCATAAGGAGCATTCCTGTCTTTCATCCTTTGCTCTGTGGGTGGGAGTTGGGGAGGGCTAAGCCTTGCCCTTCTTGTTCTTGCAGAAAAGCCTGTGATTAAATGAGAGAAAAAACCAAAGTTGCTCATTAGGAGTCATAGTGCTTCCCACCAGGCTTTGAGGAAGAGTTCAGATTCCTTACCCAGAGGCTGAGCAGAGCTCATCCCCTCCTGGAGAAACGGAGATAGCTCACCTTCTCCACCCTCAAAAGAGCTGAGTGAAGTTTCCTTACATTTCCTAGGAAGCCAAACTTGGTGGAACTTTAAATGTGCCTGGGAACAGTGTCTTCATGCAAGATCTTCCCTGCTGTGGATTCTCCAAGCTGCAGAAGCAGGCCAACCCAGCAATGCTTGGAAGGTAGTGGGGTTGTTCTTTCYGAATCAAGGATGAGTGAGTGTAAGAACTTTTTCCACCTTCTTAATTGAATTGCTCCCTTTAAATTCTTGCTTAATTCCATGCCGTTTAAATGCCAGGCGACACCAATTTACATTCGCTCATTTGGAAATTTCATCCAGTTATTTGTTCATATCAGACTCATTTGAGACCTGTCTGTAAACAATATTCAAATTCACTGTCATGCCACAAGAATTAGTGTGTGTGCGTGTGTGCGTGCGTATACATGTATTGGGGGAGGCAGGAGATAGAGAAAAGGTAAATTAGAAGAGTCATCTTAGAAATGAACAAAGAATGAGTCTTTGTAGCAATCAACCTGGGTTTTCCGTTTGTCCTGCTCTTTCGTCTCTACGTTGGTTTTGACCTCATTCTGATGATTAGGAACCGTTGGTGTGCAGCCGTGTGGCTCAAGAAAGAGGTATATATATTTTCACAGAAGACTTTGGAAGATTAAGACCTCTCAGTGTTGCTGATCCATCTGCTTCTTTAGGGCCCATATTTTGGAGGGAGTGCCGTGTGATTTCATATCGGGATGTTCATAACCCGAGTTCTTAAGCTGTGTATGAAACAGATTTCAAGGGATCCAGGCCTGATTAAAACAGTTAGCCTGCTCACATCCCCCTATTTACTGTGGATTACTGGGAGGGAAGTAGGGGTTAAATCCGCAAGTCTTCTAGCTTCCCCAGAGGTTAACCTGGCAGCCAGCTTGGCACCCACAGGGGAGCTGACAGGTAGCAGGATTTGTCTAAGCAGGCTGCCTGAGAGCCAACAAGGCAAACTGAAGCTCTGGATTAGTTCTGGATTATGTTGTCAGGGTGAAGGCTGATGGACAAACTGCAGAGGAATAAAACGCAAGCTGTTTGGGGAGAGAGGCAGCGTGCATAGCTTCCATTTTTCAAGAAATGACAAGAAAAATCATTAATAATTTGTAAATCCGTGTCCATTAACTTTTCTCTTTGTTTCCCAAGACAGCCTTTTTAACATGAGTCTGCCACTGTCCTATATCTCTTCTGCCTAGTGACAGATGGCAAGATAGATATGAAATTGGATTCATAAAATAATACCTCCGTCTCTATGAAAGACACTTTGTTCTCCTAATACCACACTGTCCCCCACACCACACCCAGGATGAAAGGCAACTTTGACACTGAGATAGCCAAACACACATGTTCTCTCTCTTCCCTCTGTGATAAATTTTTATCATAATGGCATCACTTAGTAAAATAGCCAGAATAAAATAAAATCATGACACTATTAACACACTTATTATGGTGATAAAATGTGGCACATTGCATCCTTCCTCTATCCTTCTTTTTCTTCATGAAAGAAGTTGTAAATTAGTCTCTGGAGCTATCTGAGGTAGTTAATAGTTATGAATATTCAACAGGCTTAATTGAAACAAATTTGCTCTCTGTATAGATTTGTGTGTGTGTGTGCGTGTGTGTGTGTGTGTGTGTGTGTGTGTGTGTGTGTGTGTGTGTATGTATGTGTGTGTGTCTGTGCCTGTGTTTCTAATACAGGATTCAAACACTTTCCTCAAGAATTGTGAAGTATTTTTGGTGGCAAAAATTCAATGTACTAACAGGTCTAACATTGTATAGCAACTTCAGGTTTTTTGTYTCTCACAAATTGAATAATTTACATTAGCATTTCCTAAAGTAAAAATTAACTGTTCTCAGACAATAGTTCTCTGATTAAAGTGGCACTAGGAAATACTTTCTAAATTCTTCCAAAGAATCAAAACCACAAGTTTCTGAACATCTTGGGTTTGATCTGACTTATCATTACCAATTTATAAGAGTTAAAATCAACGGAGCTTTGAAGATAATGATAATAGCTCTCAAACACTTATCAGAAATACATGGGATGTTTATTTATCTTCTCAATGATTTCAAAACACATTTTCTAAGTAGAGTGCCTTTCTTCTTCATGTGAAATAGTGTAGAGTTAAGTTCCAGTTCTTTAGCCTAGGCCCTGCACTATTCATAAAGAGAGGAAAGCCATAATATGAAGAAAGGGTCATATTTTTCTTGGACAAAGTTTCATCTGGACTGTCCATCACCCACAGTAAATATTCCACAATTTTACAAATGAATCAGAAGGAAAAAAATGATGCCAGAGTCTATTGAATTCACTTTAAGTCTAAAACAAAGTAAATCGTAGAAATCCTCTTTCTCCCAATATTGCTCTCCTGGATAATGTTAACATGTGAAGCACAGCAGAAGAAAAGCCAGGAAGATACACGGACTATAACTGCTTTGGGGGATTACGGCTTTGGGCCTAAAGATATGCAATTGGTTTCCTATYGGCAGTTACTCTAGTGTGCTCGTAAACAAACGCTCAGGTCTGGGCTTACCTGTAAACAAGTTAGTTGAGCACTGATCATCATTACACAATGCATTATTTAAACAGGAGTCAGTGACAGCAGTCATGTCACCTTTAAGGAAATCCATGATCCACTCGAGCCTCTAGACAGACACACAGCCTTTCCTTACCCATTAATGATCATTAAAAACAACTCTGGCTTCTTTGTTTCTAATAAGACCTCATGTTGGTTATATATGTTTAGTACTGAATACAGCTTCAGAGAACTGTCAGAGCTTTGTCTTCCCCTGACAAGAAAGTGTTCTTCCTTGGGAATCAGCACTTCCTGTTTCCAGGCTGTATTACATAGAGAAGTCATTTCCTTCTTGGACATTGAGAAAGCTTTGCTTGCCTTGGATTCCACCTTGCTTCCTTAGGCTCGAAAGCCTCAACCCTGTTGAACAACTTTAAACTCTAGGCAGGGGCCACATATTCCAACACACCCTAAATCAGCAAATTCTGCATATCAGTGTTCATATTATGATTCATAACAGTAGCAAAATTACAGTTATGAAGTAGCAATGAAAATAATCTTAKGATTGGGTGGGTCACATGCAACATGAGGAACTGTATTAAAGGATTGCAGTAATAGGAAGGTTAAGAACCACTGTTCTAAATGGAAAGATTCCAGGTTATATATTCACTTTTCTTACAAATCACGGAGGGGGGAGTGGCAGGGGGCCTCATCCTCTCAAAGAAGAGGAGGAGGGGAAGAGGAATGGGGGAAAAGGAATCTGAGAGGTAGCCGACTGGGAGCAGGGGACAGCATTTGGCATGTAAATAAGTCACAGAACAAGCTAGCCACGAATTTAGTTGTGGAAGTATAGAAACTGAGTTTTTGTCTGCTTGCTTGTTTCTAAAAAAAATATGCAAGCACTAAAAGAAAAGCAGTTAAAATATATTTCATTTTAAGTCATAAAATAACAATGAGAGTAACTAACCCTGCGTTTAACTCCTAAGAAAACCATGTTGAAATAGGAGCAAAGCTTATGGACAACCTCAAAGGATGTTTGAAGAATATGAGAACTTTATTTAACTGCCATTCACTTTGTGTACACAGAAGAAGCAATGGAAAAACAAACACACGGGCTATGGTTTGGAGTTGTATTAAAAACTCTGAATGTTTACAGTTTTAAATATGCTAAAAGATTGGCAGAGGAAAGAGACACTTCTAAAGGTATTATATGTGCTGAATCACTTACTGAATCACTTACTGAAGCCCCCTGCAGAGAAGAATTCAAAGCAAATTGTTTTTCCCCTTTTCCATTTTCTCAAAGCTAAGGGAACTGCCAAATATTCTAGGCCAAAGGCTACTTGCCTTTTCCATGCCTATACTAATTGGTATGACATATTGGATAAATCCTCAGTGTTGAATAAAGAAAAAATGGGAGGGTAAAAGAGGAATTAAAGAATCTTGGAACTTCTTAAACTAACTGGTTTCTTAGTGACTCCAACTGCTATATCACAGTGCCATCACCTGCTCTCCTTTGTGATTGAAGTCACCCCTACAGAAAGCAACAGAAACCCTTTCTGACCTGCAAGGGTCTACTTGGAGGTGTGAATCCTGACTTGATCAGCTGTCAAGCATGACACTTGAGATGGTGACAGACTATAAACAGTAAGAGTGCCTTTTTTGACTAAGAACCCCTGGAAATCTTTCCACCCTCTCACTGAGAGATGCTGTCCTGGAAGAAAGACAGCAGAAGACCAAGAAACAAAGTCTTGGTTCCAGAAACTGTCTCTGTGGAAGGCAGCCAAAATGCCAAAGGTGATGAAGGAGGCAGAAGCAGGGTGTAAGAACACCAGTTAATTATTGATGCTATTGGCCTACATATCATAGTCAAGGTTGAGAGAATAAATTATCTCACCAACAGAGAGAGATCAAAGAGTTTTCAAAAAACAAGGGGAAATATAAAATATTCACAAATGAGAGTAAGGACAAACAGTGAACATTAAAACCCAGAGTTGGAACCAAAACATTGTACAAAACTGAAAGAAATGGATCTTAGGCCAAGTGTAGGAACAGCAACTCAAAACTCAGAACCTATGTGGGCAGAAGACGGCAGGGGGATTGCTCTTACCACAGACCTTTCTTCTTCTTTATGTCATAAGCAATACAAATATCGTGTCCACTTCCCCATAAATCCTGCTGATCTGAACAATATTAAGAGTACACGAGGACAAGCTCAGTCAGGAGAAACACATGTTCTCTCATTTGCTTTCGCACGCACTGGTAATCTTGCGCTCCGTACAAAACTAGAACTTTGTACCAGAACAAATTACAATTCTGCACTTCTCCACTCATTTTTTATACTACAAGCACTCACCATCTATGCACACAATTCCACATGCTGACAGAAAGATTACAACCTATTTTACCTATTAATCTGTTTCTGAGCTGCTAAAAAGCAAGCGTAACTGAGAGTCGTCTATCTACAGAAACATCTGAAGTCCAACCAGCCAGATGTGACAGTCAGCGGGTTTGACTAATGGGATCTCTGAAAAATAGCAGTTTCGTCTGTTATTTTTTTTTCTTTTTCCTTATGCATCTCTATACACGGAAAACAATGACGGTTCAGTGTGCTGTGCACTTGCAGAGATAAAATGGCAAAGCCATGCAGACTCTTAAAAGAGTCTTTGTTATGAATGAATAAAAACATCTGAGAACAAGGAAAGGAAATGACTAATAGTGCTGCAAGAACAGAAGGCAAGAAGTCAGTGAAAGAGCTGTCACTGTGTCCACCATCCATGGTGGTTCAGGACCCTGGTGGCAGAGCTCTTAAAGCACGTTTTTTAAAATATATTGAGTTGTGAGTGTACGCACTCCAAAAAACAGTCAGCATGAAATGCCATAGCTATTATCCATTCTAAAAGTAACGGATACTATTTTGTGCATGTTCAGAAGAGGAAACACAGTCATTAGAAAAGCTGTCGATTTCCTGGGGCCATTCACGTTAGCAAATGTGCTATGAAGGAAACTGTATCTTTCTCCAGCCCCCATCTCCAGTGCAAGAACCATGCCCAGAACAGTCAGTCCATGCAGCTCCAGGTAGATGGAGTTTCCTTTTTACCAACCCTTACTTCCTAAGAAGCTATGATACCGTGTTAAGTTAAAGCAATGAAATTGGAAGGTCATTGCAGAATATTTAGTTTAAAACTCCAACTGGGGTGAGATGAAACRCCAAGGCGGTTTTGATCTGGATTCCCCTGATGGTTAAGGATGTGGAACACCTTTAAATGTTTCTCAGCCTTGTGTTTTTTACCTTTTAAGAGTTCTGCTAAGTTCTATACTCCACCTTTTAGTTGAGTTGCTTACTTTCTTGATGTTTAGTTTTGTCAGTGCTTTGTATATGAACCTGTTGTCAGAAAAAGAGCTGGGAAAGAATTTTTCCCATTCTGTAGGCTCCATCTTCACTGGAATAATGATGTCCTTGGCAATACAGAAGCTTTTTAGTTTCATGTGTTCTCATTTATTAGTTGGTCTTAGTGCATGTGCTACAAGGGTCTTGTTCAGAAAGCCATTTTCTATACAAGTCAGTTCATGTCTTCTGCTGCGATCAATATTCCATTCAGATAACTATCCAGTTTTTCTAGTACCATTTGATGAAGGTGCTAGCTTTCCTCTAATGTGTTTTCTTGACTTTTTTTCAAAAATTGAATGGCTGTCGAAGTAAAGGCTTGTATGTGAGTCAATAAAGGAGTACCCTAGTACACTATTTATTTAGTAACATTTATTTAGTACACATTTACTTATTACACTAGTAGTACTCATACTACTCATACTACTAGTGTGAGTACAAATTTGTGCAACCTCTATGAAAATCAGTAAGACTGTGCCTTTAAGAGATCTAAATAGATCTTCCACATGATCCAGCTATGCCACTCTTTGGCATCTACCCAAAGGACTCTATATTACATCCTTGTTCACTGCTGTTCTATTTATACCAAGTAGGAAATGAAAGCATCCTATATGTCCATCAACTGATGAGTGGACACTAAAACATGTGGTACATTTCTTTACACAATGGAATATTACTTGGGTTTAAGAAAAATGAAGTTTACATATAAATGGATGGAAGTGTAAACAATCATTCTGAGTGGGGAAACTAAGACCAGAAAGACGGATGCTCATGTTTATCTCATTTGTGGACATTAGCTTTGATTCTTCAGACATGTATGTTTCATTCAGAATATCATACAAGTTGGAAAATTAGTAAGAGGTCATGGGATGGGGGATCTTTCAAAGGAGGGACAATAGAATGCAGTAGTATAAAAAGTTAAAAGAGAAATCATAGAAGAGGAGCTATTAAACTAGAGTTGAGGGTGGGAGGGTAGAGTAGTGGAGATTCTACCCATACTTGTTGAACTATGGACTGCTGGTGGATTCTGGAACAGAGACAGACATTGTCTTCAGTTACACAACCTCTGGTGAGCCTACCATACTCCAGTGAAATAGTTCCAAATCCATGGGCACCCAGACATTCCTGGTTACACACAGCAGAGGGTGTAACCCATTGAAGAATCTGAATAAACAGGTTAAAAATAAAAGTGGCCTTCAATAAGCAAAATGTGCRTGTGTTAACTGTATACTAACTCACTAATTATTATCAGCCAGCTCTTAAACTAATTATTATGGGTGTCAWTGTGAGAAAAGTAAATTCAAGATAGTATGACAAATCCTGAGTAATATTTTTGTAAGAGATGTGCTTACTTCCTACGAGCCTTCAAATGCAACATGAGGGGATTCTGGTGGTCAGGGGATTGGGGATAGGTTCGTGGGTGAACTTGTGAAGCCTTGAGTTATAATCTTACAAAGCCCTCTTATGAGCAGAGTTTCTACTCTCCCTACATGTTTGAGCCAGCCTGGGCTATTCATCTACACACCAACACCAATAATGCATTATTGACTTAAGAGCTGGTAAAATGAGACCCTTGCCACTCCCTTCCATGTAAATGTGCTCTGTACATGTGTGATTAGGGGACATGAAGATTTGCCCGTGAGTGATTTATTTTTCTTTCACAGTTATAATTTTCATACCATTCCTTAAAGGCACTTACTTATTTTATATTTCATGGGTTATAATGGATTTTCTCCAGATTCCATGGATAAAGAAGAATTTATGTGCTTTATAGTTATCTATAAAAGAAAAAAAAAAGAATTAAGATCACTACTTCTATTCACAGTAATCAGATAGTTAAAAAAAACTTTCTTAACTCTCAAGAAATTATGACCAAAATTATAGAAAACAATTAAACATCCAGCCAGTGTCGTAGCCACATACAATCCCAGCACTGAAGAAGTAAGATCAAGGGGTTGTGAACAGGAACCCAAAGTAGGATCCGTGGTAACAATTTGTCTGGAAAGAAAAAAATAGAGATTATTATGAGACAAAAAATATAATTGGAATGTATTTAGCTGTTTCAAATTTTTGCATGTACTAGGAAAATGCCTGACACTTGCAGGCAATTATGCAATGTTTTTTAAATGACAGTGTGGAGTTACAATAAAAATGCCTTAAATGCTTCCAGACACTTTGTTTTAATAGTCAATTAGCACATTCACTTGACAAGAGGAAGCTGGACATATGTAACGTGCCTTTGAGTATGTTTCCCCTTTGCAAGGTTCTGAGCAGCATGAACAACTGAACTGCTTGAGAACGTGTCCTGCTGTGACTTTCTCCACTGGTCATCCACACACTGCCCAAGCAGCAGCTCAGAAACGCCCCAACTGAAGAGGGCCTGGGGTTAATTCTGTCTTTACTGAGTTGGCATGAGGCATGTTGCAGCCTCCAGTGCAAAATGTTACTGGTAATCTTTTAATCCCAAATTAGGTCAATATTTTATCAAGTTAATCTAGCGTGAAGATTAATTGCATTAGTTACACATACATGCGCGCACACAAGTTATTTGTTCTAGAAATACTTTTAATCACAGAGCAAACCCTTGGTTATGATGGCAATTTTTCACTCTGTCCAAAAAAATATAGCACACGTCTTTAAAAGTTCATCCTTTATCAATACGTATTTGTCTTTATAAAAGAGACATTGATTTTTTTTCATTGATGTGTAGCCAAGACTTATACAAGGCAAAGCATGAGGGACTTGTAATTACTGTAACAATCACCGTCAAAAGCTGTTTGTAAAGAAATTGCTTTTGATTGAAATGCTTCTGATAAACTAGCTCAGCTTTGGTCTTCTATTTCAATTTATTTCTATTTATTCTCTTAAAATATGTGGTTAGACCCTACAGAGACTGCCTCCCCTAGGGATCCAACCCATATACAGTTACAAAACCCAAACACTGTTGCGGATGCCAAGAAGGGCTTGCTGATAGGAGCCTGATATAGCTGTCACCTGGGAGGCTCTGCCAGTGCATGACAAATACTGAGGGGGACACTCTCAGCCAACCATTGAACTGAGCACAGGATCCCCATTGGAGGAGCTAGAGAAAGAACTCAAGGAGCTGAAGGAGCTTGCAGCCCCATAGGAGGAACAAAAATATGAACCACCTAGTACCCCCAGAGCTCCCAGGAACTAAACCACAAACCAAAGAATACACACGGAGGGACCCATGGCTCCAGATGCATAGGCAGCAGAGGATGGCCTTGTTGGACATCAAAGGGAGGAGAGGCCCTTGGACCTGAGAAGGCTAGATGCCTCAGTATAGGGGAATGTCAGAACAGGGAAGCAGGAGTGTGTAGATTGATGAGCAGAGGGTACAGGAATGGGTTGGGGGATTTTTTTGGTGGGGAGGACCAGGAAAGGGGACAACATTTGAATTGTAAATAAAGAATTTATCTAATAAAAAAAGAAAACAGAAAACAAAAAATAATACGTGGTTGGTCCCATAAGAAAGTTGGTGATATTTTTTGATCTTTTGTATCTCCTTGCATGATTTAAAATCCATATCCAAAAGTATAGACTACTTATTATTCTAGAACAGTTCCCCATGCTTTCAGCAGTTTTGAAAACTGAGATCAGACTTCAGTCCTTATCCATTGGCTTCTGGCAGGCATGCAGGTGTGGAAGGGCTCAGTTTTCCCTAAGGAGCTGGCCACTGAAAGTTGGACCACTCTCCAGTGAGTCTATCGATGGTACACAATGAATGGACTTGTTTTTTTAACTCTTTTCTCTCTCTTTCTTCTCTGGAAGAAGGCCACAAGGGTTGGGGGTTGGGGGATGGGCCTGATGGGACTGGAAAGTGAATATGACTAGGGTTCATTATGTGAAATTCCAAATAATCAATAAAAATACTATGTTGGGCTAACAAAAGAAAAGAGTGAAAGAAACACCAAAGTAAGGCTAGGGGTGAGACTCTATTTATCCAAAAGGCAGATCTATGAACAGAAGACAAGATAGACAAATGCCTTCCTTCTTCTCAGTCTACCTGGTCATTGAAAAATCCCCAACACCATTCTAGGTAATTTTAAGGTCCCACCTCAGGCACCACTGTGGTGGCTTTACAGACCACTGTCCACTCCCATTATTCTGGTGGCTTTATACTCCCACCGCACCCAACTCTCCCTTGCAAAGCAGAGTTCACATCATCCAATGACATCTTCCAAGGGTCATGCCAATTATCAGGATTTCACAGACAATGTTTGAGAATAGTACATGTCAGAAATTTAGCTTTTGTCTTCAAATATTGGTTTACTGACTTTCATCATTGGTGAAAATTATAAGTCAAAGGATCCAGGAAGTTTTTCATATGACTAGTCTTTTGAATTAATTAACAGATTAAAATCAAATCTCTCCTGTGAAGAATAGACTCACATCAGCACTCTCGGGCAGTGTGGTTGGGCACGTTGGGAGGTAAAGTTCATAGTCCTGAATGTCAGCCTCACGGTTATTATGAGGAAGTGACAATCTGTGCTGCAGAGATGTGCCAAAGGGTTCTCTAATCTCCACTTAAAACAGTGCAGTGTTCTGCCGTGAATATGGAAACCTACTTCCATTTGCTAAAAGTGACCCAAGGGCATGGTGCACCTAAATAAAAACCATGTTTCAGAAAAGGGTCCTGTAAAATATCCCAGATAAAACCAAAACAAAGAGCCAAACCCAAACGGGCTGTGAGGGGGGAAGGTGGATGTATTTCTTTACTTTTCTATACTATTCTTTTTACTATATGTATGTGTGTATGTACGTATGTATGTATGTATGCACACATGCATAACATCATGTTGAAGTGTCAACTGTATACCATAAAATCTGTTTGCTTGTTTGTTTGTTTGTTTGTTTGTTTGTTTTATATGAAGAAAATGTATCTGGGTGTGGAGGGCATACTCCGAATCCTGGTGATTGAAGGGCTGAGGTGGGAGAATCATCATGGATTTCAAGATAGCATGGGTAACAGAGCAAGCTCCAGGCCAGCCTTAGAAACACAGAGAGATTTTTTGTCTCAAAAAGAAAAACTAAAATCAAACAACAACTACAAAAAACCTTAAAGTATAATTAGATTTACAATGTTTCTTAGCTTTCAACCTCAAAAAGCTTCCTGTGTGAATAATGAACAAATCCTCTGTCCTAACCTTAGATTACCATCCTGAAGTCATATTAAAAATTGATGTTCAAATGTAGCATGTCACCATCTATTTTCCTTTCATGTTGACCTTAATAAAACTAATAAAATATTATTCATACATAATAAGTGCATACACTGAGGATAATTTTAATCTTTCACTTAGTATTACAGACAAAAAATAAATTTTTCTTGGGATTTAAAATTTCTGCATTGATATAAATATACACACAGCTTAATATAGTATTGCACATTTTTGTATTAGTAAAACCATACAAACTTCTTTCTTAACCAAGACATTTATATCCAACTTGTTATGTTTAACCTGTTGTATTAAAGTGTCCTGAGCAATATGGCTTCTTCCCTCTTAACAACTGATTCTTACTGATTGCTCACACTTACCTGTCAAGCCCCAGGATCAGATCTGTTTGATATTCAAGTAACATAAAATGTAATTTCAATTGCCAAATGCAGCAATAGCAAACAAGCAAACAAACATTAAACAACAGCACCCTTAGTGGTCAGCACTATTAATGGTCAGCACCTTTAGCAGTGTGTTCTGGTCCTTAGAAATATGAAGCCAAGGGTCAGAAAGACCTGAAGAAGCTAAAACACTGGGTGCAATCAGAAAGACCTTTGGTGATATTTTTTATTATTCTCTTTGTGATCTGGTCTCTTTATCCACAAAACAAGAATAGCAAAATGGGGGTAGCAAAGCATTTAAGGAATGAACTATGTTCAATACTTGATAGGAATTTAATATATTTATCTAATGTATTGTCATTAACATTAGACAGTCTATAAGCACTAAAGGTGAAAAACGTAAATGTAAGATTAGGATGTGCTTGTTCATTTTATGCTAAATTTATGCAAATTATAGGTATCAGAGATTGGGCTGCAGGCAAGTATGGGCATTTTTTTAGTCAATGATTGACTGGGGCCCATCTCATCAAGGGTGGCTCCATCCCTGGGCTGGTGGTTCTGGATTCTATAAAAAAGCAGGCTGAGCAAGCCATCATGAGCAAGACACTAAGCAGCACTCCTCCATGGCCACCAAATCAGCCCCTGCCTCCAGGTTCCTGTCCTACTTGAGTACATGTCCTGGCTTCCTTCTACGATGGACCAGAGTGTAGAAGTGTAAGCCAAATAAATCCTTTCCTCCCCAACTTCCTTTTTGACCATGGATTTTTTGCTATAATAGCAAGCCTGATTAGGGCAGATATTTGCACTTTAAAACATATAGGAAAAGAGTCTAAGGATGAACCATGAGGGAGAATTTGAAAGTTGGTTTGAATGATAAGGGGCAAGAAGGACTGTTGTGTGTAGAGCAAGGGGAGGTGAGAATGTACTTCTAAGTGGGTCGATGTGGGCRTGGTGAGAACTTCTAAGGAAGCATTGGCAAGACAAGAAACATTGTTAGGCAAGAGCATCAGATATGCCAGGCTGTGGGAAAGCTGCCTTTCACCTTGAAGACTTTGCACTGACTTAGGAATTTTCTGAATCCCCTTAAAGGAATTTGGACTTGATTCAACTTGGCAAGTATCAGTCATCATTCAGAGAAGGGCTGACTTCTCATGTCTGTTGTATTTAGATCATGGAGAGAAGACARAAAGGACTCTGGTGGGAAGCAATGAGGGATGGACAAGCTTAGGTTTGAGATACACTCATCCGTAAAACTGCAATCTTTCATTACAGACATGGGATTTAAGAGTTGGGGGTGCCTTTGAAATACACTGGACTCAACTCTTCTGAGAAGAAAATGGGTATTTGAAGGACATRTCCAAGTGAGTTGGCTGGCRGTGGCTAACCCAGAACCACACCCTTGCTCAGATGCCCTGGCCCCAGCATACCTCCCTCTGATTCATCTTCCTTTCTTATAATGGGCTGAATGGAACAWCAGCAACATTTTAAGAAGGTTCCCTGYACAACCTAAGTAAGCTGAAAGACAGGAGAAAGTCACCGGGRAAGGGTGAAGAGGAGAGTACATCRGTGACAATTTCATTCAGTAGKACACCTCAGTGAGAACAGACACAGMATGCAGGCTAAGGAACACACCACAAGAGAAGGGAAGCCAGCCACTCTTCCCACAGCTCAGGCTCAGTTCTTACACAAAATGAGTGGTGCTAYCAGATACTTGAGCAAGACTCCTGGGTATTAATTACTGCAAATGTTCCTCCTACACTTCATCCGTGAAGCCCTTGACACACAGGCCAAGCCCCTTACATGAGAGATTAGACTRACCCATTGCTATGTCATCTAATAGTGCCACCTTCATCTGGTTTCTCAATTAATGGGACACAACTCCATAACTGGAGAAGTTGAACTGCTGCCAAATTTTACTTGAGTGTATTAATGATAAGCTTGTAGCTTGGGAGGTATCCTGCCCCAAATTATCATTTATTATTATTATTATTATTATTATTATTATTATTATTATTATTATTTTACCTTTTCTCTCAAAAATAGAAAGAGAAAGTGACATTTTGAATAGCCAAGCCAGAATCCAAGGCTAAGGCTATAAATATCTAGCTATATAGTCAAGTTAATAAATGTATTAAAGGCAATAATATAAGGTATTTACATGATTCATATTCAGGATAGTTTAAGGAGTGAGATACATGAAAGACAATACTCACAGGATTCTAATCTCTGCTCTATATACATTTTCTCCCAATTATTTAATCAACTACTAATCTAGACACTGAGGTGAAGGGATTTTTCAGATATAATGAGGGTCCCAAATCAATTGACCCTAAAACAAAGTGATTATRTAGGATCCTGTGCTAACTACATGACACCCTTTAAAGCAGTCTGTTTTCACTAGCTGGCTACAGAAAAGGAAGTTAAGGGGTTGGGCAACATAAAAGACTCCCACGAGACTGCACCCTTAAGGAATCCRGGCAGCATGTTGAAGATGAAGGGAGCCCATKGGAAATCAATGAAGTCCCTGAGTCAATGTGGGTGATTGACCCAGCATGGCCATGTCAAGGACCCCAGTGTCTCAGGCCCATTGGAATAGCAAGGCATTCCCTGGGTCAGGCGCAGAGGAAGGGCAACACCAGACCCTGGTCTGAACTCAAATGTTGACCAATATTGACTGTTAGCTAAAAGCAGTGCGCACARAAAGTATAAAGCTGTGCTTTCTTTGTCTAAGGAAATCCACCAGTGGATTCCTCCTCTGGGGTGAGTCCAACCT
>BDUI01001379.1:148171-177787 GCA_002335545.1 Apodemus speciosus
ATGGGGAGAATGGGAGGAGATAGGGCTGAGGGGGATTTGCAACATAGACGGAGCCCAAGAGAAACGAAGATCTGAAACGTGTCTCTTGTCAGGAAACTCTGCCAATCCAAATTCRGGAACCAGTGAATTCTGGTAGCAGGACCAATTTGCTGTGCAGCATCATACTAGCCAGAGTGGCAGTGGGGCTGTGGCGCTGGGACCAGTCGTCTGCCTACAAGTTCGCTGATACAGATTTGGGAGAGGGCCGAGAAGTTTCTCTCTGACCACCCTTCCTGTTTACAAACCATGAATGATGGCTGAGGCTTTGCAGTCATGCAGACCAGCAGAGAGAAGAGAGCAGGGGTGTTCTCTATAGCTTCCTGTTCTCTGACCTGTCCTCACAGTGACTTGTCTTTGTAGGGGTTAGAACTCATCAGGGGCGGGCTTGCCTGGTGAGCCCCTCTGCTYTGCAGTGAGTAGGTAGCCCTGGCCACTGGAAACCTTCCACTGAGGTGCTAAGGAGTCTCATGCAAGCACTCACAGGAACATAGGCCTTCCCTTAGCTAAWATGGCACGTAATTTTCTCAAGGTGACTGTCTCACATGTGAGCTTGGTACCACAAACCACGGTTAATAAATCAGCTAACTGGAAATGCACACCCAGCAGAGGTCCAAAGGCTTCATTTAACCACCACCAGTCTTACAGAAACTTCCTGAGGACTTTTTCCTTTCAAGAAACATGTGTACTCCAAAARATAGTTCAAAAGGCGCTGAAAAGGCTGTATCATCTGGGCAAGCAATGTCACAGTTCTTTGAGCCTTTYCCYCTCATGTATAATGTGGGGATAATGTCAATGATATGCATTTCCCGCTGTTCTTATAAAGATTAAGTGGTGTGTGAATGTGCACATGTGCATGTGTGTGTGTGTATATGTATGTATGTTATAGACATATACAGTACCTGACACATTGCTCAGTGTGCTATGTAAAGATAAAATTATTTCTGTTATCAAATGCCAATTCCCTTATATTAATATACTACATATAAAATGTGAACCAAGTCCATTGCTAATAATAAAAGAAAACACAAAGAAAACAGTTTGACCAATGTAATCAACAGGAGAGGAAATGGAAYTTCAYTCTGTGATAAGTCTTTCTATTGGGGCATTAATAGAACAGGGATAAATTTCAATGTATTTGCGAAGTCCTGTGGMCAAAGCTTTCCCTTCAAAGRTCTGAGCTTTGCAGAATTCTTTCAATGAGCAACCAAGCCACTTACCTAAGCTAATAAAAGTCATAAAGTCRTGGCCAWACCAATGAAGATSCTAAAGCTTTGGGCAAGGGTGCAGAATGAGAGAATCCTGGGTAACATCAGTCCTTGTCGTGGTGTCATATCAAGGGAAGACAGTCCCAGTTGTCACTGTTTATTTTACTCCTTCATAATATCACTGCTTTTCTTGGGATGGGTTTTAATTAACTGACTACTAGAGCCATCTGCTTTTACTCATAGGCATCAGGGATGTATCAAAACCTTCAAAAAACAAAGCCAATGCAGAACGTTTCTGGAGATTTGAGGAAGTATGCTTCCAATGGTGATGAAAGGGCATGGACAGGGTGATGATGTCAGAAGCAAGCGGTCTGGGGTACTGTCACTTTTCTGTGGCCAGTCTGTTCTCTTCAAGTTCTCTTATACATTGGCTTTGGTTCCTGGCTGACAACAAAGGATCGACCATTCGATTTGTTGGGGGCTTGTTTTTCTCTCCACAGTCRTTAGCATAGTTGAACAATCCTTTGAGAGAGGGTTRAAGCAGCTTTATTAAAAATAAGAGTGACATCTGCAGATAGGGGGAATGTGTATATTCAAARGCAAGTCATGTTGGCAGAGTAACTCCACAAGCCAGTTACACYGAGGAGCTGTATGATTTGGCATGTTCTAACCAACATCCCAGAATCATCTCCCTCATGGAACCTGAATCCAAGCAGGATGTGTCTAAGAAAGAACTAGCTATTTGGAAAGAATAATTATGAATAAATTATAGCTATGATCAGTAAGTGTACAGGTTAAATATATGCTCATGTACTAGTCTTTTTTGATAAGTAAGCCTATTCCTATATGGTAGTTGTGATTTATATACTTAAATAAATACAAATTAACAATTGGAACATACATTTCTGTTTTAAATAAACCTGATATTTTCTATATTATATGTGTGTGTATGTATATGCTAACTATAAAATTTAGTTTTAAATTGTCATTCATAATTAAATAAGCATTATATTTAAACTTTCACCTGTCTAGCAAAAATTCTCCTCTTATTTATACCTAGAGTATTCAGTTTTAGTATCACTTTGTTGTCATTTATATCCTAGGATATTAACTTTTGAACTTCATTTTCATATCATCATAAACATAGTTATCAAAAATATGAAATTAGCCTATACTTATAAATCACCATTTTACCAACTGCATTTAAAAAACATATTTTGGTTTACAGTTGATTTATTATAGCAAATGAATATTGAATTCATGTATTTGACAAGAATTGGTTAATAAAACAGGGAATGAAACAATTGAAAAGCAAGCTACAACTCTAACATCTGATTTTCCTCTTTTCTTCCTTTACTGGCATCTTACAGCTATGTCTGTCCCCTCTGATTTTATTAATGATAAATTTTTGTCAGAGGAGATATACAAAGAAAGAGATGAAACTRASATCATAATAAATGTACTTTCAGACCGTGTATAATGCATTTCCTTTAATACTATATTGAAGCTTCAGAGCAGTCATCTTTTTTCTCTCTCTCTTCATTTTCACAGCTGGTGCCAGAGGAGACCATACATCCAGGTAGCCATCAGAAACAGTGTCAGAGCCCCCAACTCTGTCACTCCCCAATGACAAATGAGATTCTTTTTCTAAACAAATAAGCACTTCAGAGGGATGCCCTTGACAGGGCTGTTAATCCAGACGGCCTCCCTTATCGCTGCAGAATTCAAGGGCTGAGGCTTCACAGGATCCCTGCGCTGCCTGGCTCTTGGACAGCTGGAAAGCACAGGGCACATAACCAAGGTTCTCTGAGAGCAGCCAGACACTGGCCTTTCTGGCCAGGCGTCTGCCCCTTCCAGATTTAGCCTTCAGATAACTKCAGGTTGCTCTCTTAGAACACTCAAACGATATACTCTGTATACACAGATATTAGTGAGTCTACTGYGYGGATATAATTTTCATCTTCTCTCTCAGAAAAACTATTGTCAACTGTGTTCCCACGGTTTGATTCCCTTCCACCCACGGAAAATCAAAGAACCRGTCTCACACGATGGGTCTGGGTCTCATAGGAACACAAGAAGAAATGAAAGCCCTGGCACTGGGTTGCAGGCATGAAGCATGGAGACTAGCTAACTCTTATCAGCATTTCATAAATTTCCGACCCAAACTCTGGCTCTTGGCTCTTCCTCCCCTGACATCAGACTAAAGGTCAGTGCTTGCTTTACATTCCAGAAGCTATTAGGAATCAGCTCCAGCTTGTATTCCTGCTAAGAATTGACGAGTTGACCTTAATTCACTGAGGTTCAACAAATCTCTCGGTAGCATCTCCCAAAATACTATGTCCAGACGGCAGCTAAGAATCAGGATCCTTTAGGCAGCCTTCACTCTCTTGGTGTTTTAAAAGCATTAGCATGTGTTTCTGAAATAGAAGAGAATAGGTAAAACTTTGACTTTGTCTCTGTGGATGATGACYGCTYCCAAGCTGTTCCTACCTTCTTCCTCTGCCCTTCCYRTCCCTCCAGYGTAGCTTCATAAAGATGGAGAAATCATGTGTGTTTTTCTCCCATTCACAAGCCTAATGTCTTAGGACTTTTAAGAATGGCATGGAACAAAGCATATTTGAAAAGCAGAGCATAATAAATTTTAAAATATTCAAAAGCACAGTATATAATAGACTATATTAAAATATAATGTTATATTCTAATATAACAGAACTGGCCACTGCTGGGTACCTTAAACTGCGTTCTTTCTTTCYTTCTCTTATCTCTGTGCTTTTCTCTTTCCTCCCCCATTAAAAACGAAACACAAATCAAATAGAAATAAAATATCTTGGCCCTGAGAAGATAAAAAGAAAAGCAAAACAAACAAAAGGCATTAAAAACAAAACTAAAGCCAAGAGGGGACGATCATGGCAGGTCCTTTCCAGTGTGTCAAACAAATGGTTTCCTCCTGAGACGTCAGTTCACTTCTCCCTGAATGTTAAGTTCTGATTTGCATGCTGCCTGGATATTAAATCTTACAACTGTGCAGTTAAGCAAAGCAGAAATGCTGCTTTGTATTTTGTTTCTAATTTTCTGAACACAGAGCACAAACATTAAAGTTTATGATTATTGCTTCTTAGAACAGAAAGTTTGCAACAGTGTTTCAACTCAGCATCTCTGCCTCCTACCTATCACACAAGAGAAGAAACTCAAGTCTGGGCTGTCTATTAGGTTACATATGCTGCGTTGCTAAGAGCAAGACTGTGGTGAATCTGAATCCTCTAATGCTCAAAATCTGTAGGTAGCTACATATTCTTTAAACTGGGACTACAGACCTTTTTAACTATTCTATATAAATGAAACATTAGGTGGGCCTTATTGAAATGGCTCAAGAAAATTGCAAAGAAAGTCCTTTTTTTCCAAACATCCTATAAATGCATATATGTTTGTATCACACTGAATCAAAAAGTTAAGCTATCAGGTAGGAGCTGTCCGGTTTGATGCTCACRGATACAATATTAACATTCACATGAGCCATTCCATTAACCTGCATAGCTAATTTAGATTTAAATTTTATTTTATGTATTGTAATCTTTAAAAAGGAAAAATGTTTTAGTATCTTAATAGAAACTAAACTAGTACAGCATTATAAACAGCATGCAGGGAGAAACCAAGCTCTTCCAAGCCCAGAACACTTYGTTTTGTGGAAATGTCACACTTTTGTTAAGTTGTCTTCAAATTTCCTGATCAGGCCATATGTTTCCTTCTATTTGCAAGGCTATAAATGCATACAGTTATGATATATACATATATGTGTGTACATATATACATATATGTGTGTTTACAAATGTATATATATAATATGCTAAATACCTTTTAACTCTGATACAGGACTCAAATAAAAATATTCCTGTTCTTGTTTCRTTATCTTTATATATTAATGGACATTCATCAAATAGGTGAAAATACATTGTTTCTTTTAAGGATTAAAATCAAAATATAGTAACTATAAAACAGAGGGACAAACTTAATATTTAGGTAGATGTAGCTCAATGTTCCTTGCAACAAGTTGGATAATTGTGACAAAAAMACTAAGTGCTGTGAACATGCACTAAAGTTGCCTAAGCTAGATATCCCATGGACTCTCAAAGGACAACTGGAAAGGAAAGGAGGGAAAGAGAACAATCTGTACCACATCCTCAACCTGAGGGTCGTCAGGACYCCGCTGGCAAACCTGTATCTCTAAAGATACATGCATTCTGACTCATCACAATAACACAATTACAGTTGTAAAGTAGCAATGAAAGCAATTGTATGGTTGGGGTTGGGGTGACCACAACATGAGGAACTGTACTAAAGGGTCACAGCAGTGGGAAGGTTGAGGCCTACTGCTCTGTGCAATCCCAAAAGCTCTGGTCTCAGAGATTAGAATTCATTCCACCTAAAAGTAGAAGAAAGTAGGAAAAGAAGAGGAGGGAGAAGGAAGGAAGGAAATACAATTTATTTCAAAATAAATAAATCTGAAATTTAAAAGATGAAAATTGCAATAAATGTTTCTCATAAGTTAGGTAAAAAAGAGTTCAAAGTGATACTTAAAAGGGTTTGGTGCCTTTGAGTTTTTAATATAAAAGTAAGGAGATATTGCATAAGACACTTTGTTCTTAAACTTCTAGTCTTAGCTGAGTTAGAGAAATTAAGAGTTATCAAGAAATCTTATTTGTTTCTGAGAATTGCCAGGTCTATCTCAAGTGAGTTTACACACAGCCCCTTATCTTTGAGCAAACAAGTGATTGGATGATTATATTGCCATCAATGATGGTTTCCTGAGAACCTAACTAAAGAGGAAGCATTGGGCTTGARGCGAGAGCTAAAGGGTAGTTCACAACCTTCGCACTGAGGCATAGTCCTTTATTCAATAATTGGGCATATCTGCCTGGAAATTGCTCTTCATTTTTCTGTTTATTGATGAGGAYATTCTGCTAAGAAAGCAAGAGTAGTACCCATGGGTGACTGATGGACCGGATGCGACTGTCCCACAGAGAGCTGCGTTCCTGGTTCTCCTCTGTTATCTCACTGGACAAATCTATGCAGCCTTTAACTGCTGGCTTGTCTGTGCAATAATTAACAGTTCACATTTGGAGCAGGGTCTTCTAAAAAAGAAAGAGTATGTCATAGGTTAGATATTTTAAACATAYACCTCAATTTAACCATGGAATTGATTTATAAAACAGAAATTGCTTGGCAACTGTCTTTTAATTGTCAGCCTGGACCTAAACCCTGCCGGAAAGCATTCAAATTGATTGTTCTCTATGGTAAATGCGTGAAGTTGATTCAATTGATACCAGAGTCGTTCTTAATGTTTATCGTGAAAYGYGATCTKTATAGGCCAACAGCATATTATCATCTTTCTGTGAAAGATCAATTGCAGTCAAAGAGATTTTTCCTTTGTAATTTCCTCCAAAATCAACATGAAATCTTGGATGAGAGACGCTAGACAGGGAAGGCTCCAAGGGCAGTGTGTCCTGTACATGAGGTGGGGACTGCCTCCAGGAAACTCAGATTAGAAAAGTCTCTTTAATAATGAAGTCAAATAAACCCTCCAGGAGGTAATTCACTTGGCCTTCATCAGTTATACTTACATCTCATGAGACGTTATTAGATGACTGAACAGATGAATCAACAAAGATGTTTTCTGAAATCAAATGAGAATCCAACTTTATGAGACAGCATCATTGTCTCTCAGCTAAATGCTTATGAAAYGAAACTGGTTTGAAGTTGAAGAGTAATTTAGCAAGGGGGAATAAGCCATAGTTTTCCTATTGAACCCTGCTTTATGGTGTGATGACATTATAGAACGTATTTATTCTAAATGTGTAGTTTCCCAGAAAACAGTGATGGCTGCGAAGTGATGTTTCTCGGTCATACTTAATTTGGTGTRCTTTCGTATTAAAATAAATTCATGTTTTAAAATATATAGAATTTTTAACACTGAACTTATCCCTAGATATATCACTGGGGGAGTAGAGGCTGAAGAGGATGTTGACTGATCAAATTTAGAGAGCATAGTATTTTGGGTCTTCTTAGGAAAACAAGCTAGGAATAAGTGACTCCTATCTGAAACTGTAGTATAAACCCAATCTCAACTTTATGTGTATGAGTGGTTTTGCCTACGTGCACCACATGCAGGCCTGGTACTCTCGAAAGTCTGAAGAGAGTGTCAGACTCTCTGAAACTGGAGTTATAAATAGTTCTAAGCCATGGTGTGGGTGTTGGGAACCGAACCTCSGTCATCTGCAAGAGTAACAAAYGCTCTTACCTGATGTCCTATCTCTCCAGCTCCTGATCTCAGCTTCTCAGTGCAACCCTGCTTTTATAAGCCCCAGGATCTAGAGTTGGTGAATATGGGTCAAATGGATTAAGCACAACAAGCCTTTAAGAGTTCTCTTAAGACTGCCCATTGGAATCAACCACCCTACTGGTCCTATTGGACCATGCTGGCTTTCCAATTGAAAGGCAAAACTGACCTTACTGAAAACAASGGACTTAGAAYTCCTGGGCTGGGTTGGGTTGCTAGCTGCTGCAGGAGCTGTGASCACCAAAGTGAAACATTGGAACAACGCGGGATGGGGGGDGGGGGGGGTGGATAACAAGCCAGAGTTGAGCTTTCAGCTCTTCCACCGCTGTGACTGCAGGGCTACCCCACCCAACTATAAAATCAGCCCTGCTATGCCGCACCTCAARAGTAGCTTGATTTGCTGCAGGTCGCTTCTCCAAGATCCCTACCAGTTGCCACCAAGCAGGCTTGCAGCACAAATCTACATCAGCATCGATTGGCTATCCATCCGGGGACCTTTCACCTGCCCTCTGTTTGTGTGGCTTCATATCTTTATGACACGGAATGGACAGCGCGGCGCCGCGTTGCTGTTACCCATTAACCATTCCTGTTTTACTAATCATCACCGACTCCATCTTTCTCTGTCCTATCTGTTATTGTCTTCTGAAAAGAGATGTGAGGTTTTCTTTGCCTGCTCTGGTTTACATGACATGATTTGTGTATCTGCCTACAGGAGTTTCTCAAATGAACCCTGTGTATTATCTAACCGCGCCCCCCCACCCCAACCCTTCCTCCTCAGAAGAAAGAAGAAAAGGTTATACATCTGTAAAATGACAGCGCTTATGAAAAATTAGAGTTCGGCCCACATGGCTCCCATCAGACACAAGCTCATCTCCTGTGCCACAGACACTGCTCATTTCCTTGACATCAGGCTGCAGTTAAAAACAGGAAGCACCTAATAAATTGCCTGCTCCCTCAAATTAACAAAGCATAAAGAACCTTCTAGGTAATCAATGAGTATTTCTTACTCTTAAAAAAATGCAAGTGTCAAACACCGGTAACTTCAACATGTGATCACACTTCTATTAAAATGACTTTAAGATGTCAGCCCAACCTAAGTTTGGAAATGAAAACGCATGCTCAAGAGAAGGGGTGGAAAAAAAACAGGGCTTTCTTCCTAATTTTCTGTCATGGAGACATCAAGCATTTCAGAKTCATGATGAAATTTTATCCTGGAGTCACTAYACTGAGATTAGACACACATGTTTTCAAGAAATGATATGTAATACATAACAATTATGTAAGTGTGAGGATTCCCAACGTGACACTGTGAGGAATCAATCAGCCCTATTTTCAAATGTGTGGGGGTGGGGACTCTGAGTCTTATGAAAAGATTTTTTCCCCCGTCAATATATCTAATTGTTAAGAGCTATTGCTTTTGTGTGTTTTAGCCTAGAGTAGATGCCASGAGTAGGAAACTATGAATCAAAAGAACACTTTCATAAGCTCTATTTTRGATTTAAAAAAATCAACCAAGTAAACTTGTTGGCATGGCAGGAGGGGTATTAAGCAAGCATGCCCCTCCCCTGCCTAGCTCAATGTAAGAAAGCTAAAATCCTTTCACCAAGAAAAGAAAAAGAGCAATTCTAAGAAGGTTTGTCCCCGTCATTCAAAGTCTTTGAAAATCTTAATTAAGTTGATGCTTACATGCTTAGGTTTCATTCTTGTCCTTAAAACAAGTTCCCAGGAAATGGAACTGCTGGAAATAAAACTTAAGTTCCTGAGTCAAAAGCATTCATTAGGAAAACCACATTTCTTCAGGGCAGAATTGGACTACTCAGCTTCCACACAAAAGATCTCTACTCCACTCCGGCACTCCTTACTCAAGTCTATGCTGCCAAGAGTGTCTTGTCTTGTGTGTGAGTGACCCCTTCAGGTGCTAGTTTGAAAAGACTGTTCTATATACCAAGAAGGAAAAAGCATTCTTGAATGCTAAGAATTTACAGAAAAGCTATTCAATAAAATGTTCGAAACTAATCCAAAAAATTGCAGCATAATAATTCCTATTTTTGTAATAAAATGTTTTAATCAAYGCATTCGAAAATCCATTCATATRCAGCCATCAAGAAAGATTTTGAATGCTACATGCAAGAAACTATGCTACAAAAAAGGCAAGGACAAGAGTCGATGCACACTGTCAGATTCTACTTCAAATAACCTCTACGTTGACCCCACAGCTACAGAGGAATCTACTGAATCCTATTATATGGGTCATTCTCAGAAGATATTCAGACCACAATAACAAGAGGCAGGATAATGCAAAACCATGGTTCTTTCAGTATTTACTAATCACAAACTGCACAGTTCATAAGCTATACTTGCCCACCAAACATAACTTCATAATCTTCAGAGTCTCAGATAAAATATCACTAGAACGTAGTACTGACAAATTGGTACAATTAAAATAAGTCTGGCTCTGTAAAACTCATACTTAATAGCCCTGGCTTTAAATTATGCTTGACTTGAAAAAGAAAACAAAAAGTAAAACAGGGTGTTTCTCACTTGCCTAATTCATAGGAGTAGACTCTAGAGTAGCACCATGTAATAGAGATTTCTGAAGTGATGGATMTCTCCCACAGACATGACCTTCCTACGGTGCTGGACACCAGCCACAGGGACCCACTGATCACTTAAAACATGATTAGTGAACTAACAAAATTTCACAGCTCATTTAAACGTAGCCACCCGTTTGATGATATCTGTTTTCAATATCACACTGGAAAACGGCCAGTATCTAGAGTAGCAAAAGAAATGATGTCATTCATAGCCTGGTGGTACCAGTAAAAAAATGATAGAGTTTAAAATTTCAGGANCATTAATCTTAAGGAAGAACCCAAGACAGTGTTTGCAATGGAAATGATTTACTTTCTGGTAATGAATTCCCTCCCTCTCCCCCTCCCCCTCCCCCTTTCCCTCCTCCTCCTCTTCCTCCTCTTCCTCTGCCTTGTTTTCATGGTCTTTTCAAGAAAACGATTCAGTTTTTGGTAAAACTCAGATGCAAATCAGCTGAGCTCATAGCATCACTGTAGTGGATTTCGAGACATTAAAAAGGAAGTCACCCATCACAGGACAAAACACAAGGTGMTTTTCAGACACCAAGTGTCAGAGTAAATCTTAAGATCCAGCATGGACCCCGATCTGGAAGGTAATGCAAGGGAAAGAAGCAACCTTAAAGATCAGGAGTTTCCTGGGTGGCAGGAGGAGGATCAGAATTCCTTATAAGCTGTGTTGAGCTCTGCACTACAGGCAGCTCCTTGATGATGCAGCCTTGTGATGATGCAGAACAGAGATTATGCAGAAATTGTCCTGATGGCCCCATCTGGCTAACAAATTCCACCCTCTGTAGTGAAGCCAAAACCAGTACATCACCACCACCCTGGTTATGCACACTCTGTGGAATATGTGATCAAATTAAGGGAAATGTTAGTCAACAGTGTACACGTTACTTCATTCTATAGGTTGAATCACGTTTTAATTCATCCCTGTTGTGAGTCGTAAGAAACTCCTATGTAGATACAGCCTTTCTAATAAGTATCTAAAATGGAGAAGTTGTATTCTTTTTCAAAACAAAACTATGTTTAAAAAGGAAGCACAGGAACCCCTCAGAATGAAGTCATATCACCCCTTACAGAGCATCCTTAGGAAAATGAATCTTGTCTGAACCCATCATACATTCTATCACATGCTCTGAACTTGCTTCACCAACTCTGGTCATACTTTCCACTTAGCCGGAACTGGTCGGTTCTTACTGAAGCATGGTTTATTATAAGGCCAATACAGTAACACTAAACCCTCTAGATTACTGAGGCCAAATGACTTCAGGTTACTTTAGACTTATGAATGCTAGTGCAGGAAGACAGGATACAAGCAAGCACACACACACACACACACACACACACACACACACACACCACACTCTCTCATATACATATAAGCACACACATGGATCACAAAACAGTAAACTACTGTTAATAATTTAATATTCAGGGCAAAGCAAAACATACATCATGCTCACATGGTTTTCTTGTCTAAACATATCTTTTCATTATTTTCATTATAGTATGTAATAAAGCAAAGAACTATATGTGTCTGTCTCTAGGCACACAAAGTAGCAAAGTAGCAGTACAAGATGTGTTCTAGTAAGGATTTTCTTTTAGCTTTTTATTTTACACATTGGTAGCACAAACATCACACTTCCCCACCCTGATTACATACATACATACATACATACATACATACATACATACATATGTGTGTGTGTGTAAGTCAAAGGACAATAAATAAGAATCAATTCTCTCCTTCAGGGATCAGGGGAATCAAACATAAATCAGCAGGTTTGTGCAGTAAGTAGCATCTCTCCCCACTGATCCCTCTTGCCAGCCCTGACCGAGATCCCCAGGAAACTTACTTACATTAACCAATGGCCATTACTGGCTACAAGCATCATGACTGTTTACCTTGCATAGTATTTTAAGTGTAAAATCTCRCCCATGAGCTCCCATGTTTGAACACCTGACCTTCAGCTGGTGCTGCCGTTTTAGAAAATTGTGGAACCTTAGGAGATGGAGACTTTGTTGGAGCAAGTGAGTCCTGGAGGTAGGTCCTGACAATTAATAGTTCATCCCCACTTCCTGGTCATGCTCTGCCTCTTTTTCCATCCAGATGAGATTAAAAAGGCCCAGCTTCACACTCCTACCACTACAGAACTATTTTCTGCCACAGACTCCTCCATGACTGACCATACTCCCTCAAACTGTAAGCCAAGACATTCCCTCCCTGTAATCCTTTGCCGGGTATTTGCCCACAGCAAAAAAGGAAAACAATGATTTTCTCAGGACACATCCATTCTATTTTG
The DNA here is from genome assembly GCA_002335545.1 of Apodemus speciosus. Taxonomy (NCBI): domain Eukaryota; kingdom Metazoa; phylum Chordata; class Mammalia; order Rodentia; family Muridae; genus Apodemus; species Apodemus speciosus. Next base: position 160,644 of record BDUI01001379.1, read on the forward strand.
TTAGTAAATATTAAGAGTACAGAACAATAGGTTTCAGGATGACATTTTAACCCTAAGCAAGCCAGTCTCCATTACAATGCTACTAGGAATTTTCCTGGAAAGACAATTTTATCCTCAATGGAAACACAACATCTGTGCCCTCCCAACTCAAGGAATTCCCTTACCCCTGCCTCCCATTCTTCACAGGGCCCAAGCTTCTGGAAAACTTGGACCACTATTTACACACCATTTCTACATTTTGTTCTCTTTAANTGACCTTCCTACGGTGCTGGACACCAGCCACAGGGACCCACTGATCACTTAAAACATGATTAGTGAACTAACAAAATTTCACAGCTCATTTAAACGTAGCCACCCGTTTGATGATATCTGTTTTCAATATCACACTGGAAAACGGCCAGTATCTAGAGTAGCAAAAGAAATGATGTCATTCATAGCCTGGTGGTACCAGTAAAAAAATGATAGAGTTTAAAATTTCAGGAKGAAATTTCCATAATTTTTCTTAATATTGGTATTTCAGTATTTTCTGTCATCTAGCAATTCCATTGTAGGATTTGTTTTCCATATGACATACTATTGTATCATAAACGATATCTATACAAATTAAAATGCTACATTGACCTCAGTACAGAATTGAGTTATCTCTTGTACTAGTCAATACCAACACAAGGTTTAAGAGAGTGGGGGTAAAGAATATATAATGTCTTGAAATATGCCTGTAATCGGTGGTTAAATGAAAACTCAAATTCATTAACATACTATATGATATATTTTAGTTGGTGCATAATTTTTGGAAGAGTATATCACAAGTAACATTATAGAAATTTAGACAATAAAGTAAATAAATTCCAGCAATTCTAAATTGTYACCATTTATGGAGTTACATTAAAGTTTGAAATGGAAATCACACTGTAACACTATCCGTTCATTTGTCCCAATTAAAACTATATCACACATGTCTTCCCACATCAATAAGAATTATATTAACTGAAATTATTTCAGTGTTCCACTGTGCTYGTTACAATAATGTACTTAGTCTCAAACTCATGGAWACCTAGTTTCTTTTCTAATTGTCCCCTATTTATACATACTCTGAGATGAATATTATTTCAGTTCAATCTCTGAAATGTTATTAATGGCTGGATAACACCAGGATAAATCTTTACAAGTTGTAAAAGCTTTACTGATAGCAATAACTAAACTCTCTTTAAAGCAAGGCTAAAACCAGTGAATCAATATAGCAATTATTCCTACTAATACAAATAGTATGTTGCCCTATAGGAGTAAATGTTATTAAAATGTTCAAGATACTGCTCTTGAGGCATTCATTCAGTCAACTCAATTACTCCCCTCCATTAATCTTAAGGAAGAACCCAAGACAGTGTTTGCAATGGAAATGATTTACTTTCTGGTAATGAATTCCCTCCCTCTCCCCCTCCCCCTCCCCCTTTCCCTCCTCCTCCTCTTCCTCCTCTTCCTCTGCCTTGTTTTCATGGTCTTTTCAAGAAAACGATTCAGTTTTTGGTAAAACTCAGATGCAAATCAGCTGAGCTCATAGCATCACTGTAGTGGATTTCGAGACATTAAAAAGGAAGTCACCCATCACAGGACAAAACACAAGGTGNATGGAAACACAACATCTGTGCCCTCCCAACTCAAGGAATTCCCTTACCCCTGCCTCCCATTCTTCACAGGGCCCAAGCTTCTGGAAAACTTGGACCACTATTTACACACCATTTCTACATTTTGTTCTCTTTAACTTCCTGTGAGGTCGCTGGAGCAATAAGCTTGTGGACAAGAGTGAACCTGAGAGGAAGCTGTTGGGAAACACACACACACACACACACACACACACACAAATTAATTAATATTTAACCATTTTGCCCACAAATAATATGTAAATATTTTTGTCTTGTCTCTATCACTCCACACTCCTCATTTGTATTTGTTCCACTTATACCCACTTGCTCTATGTCTCACATGTTTTTCCCCTACCTCCTGTCTTTCTAGATTTGATATACCTTACTGAAAATATCAATGCATTAAAAGGCCTTTATTTAGAATATATAATGGTTAACATTAACCTGGGAAGAAAACATCTTGAACCAAGATTCTGTCTTTTAATGTGTGTGTATATGTGAGCATGTGTGTGTGTGTGTGTGTGTATGTGAGCATGTGTGTGCGTGTATTTGATATGTGTATATGTATGCAGACATTCATGAGTCATAGCATGGGTGGGATGCTCCCTTAGGTGCTGTTGCACCTTCCTCCTTGCTTGAGACAGAATCTCTGTTGGTTTTCCACCATGGATGGCAAGCTTGCTGACCTGCAGACTTCCGAGAGTTCACATGTCTCTTTCTCAACATCCCATACATGGTATGCTGGGATTATAGATGCACACCTGGTGGCTCACATCCACCTCTAATTCCTGGTCTGAGGTTTCTAGAGTACTCTTCTGGCTTCTTGGGGGCTCTCCACACGCGTGGTATACTAAAGGAGTCTCTCACCCACACAGACAAATAAAAAAATAAACATGCTAATGATCACAAGTTAGATGTTGTTTTCAGGCTTTCTTCAGACACAAGCACCCCAATATTTCAAGTCTCCAAGGCCTTAATGGTTTAACCCCCTCCCCCACGCTTTAGAGTGTTTTGAGGCAAGGCTTCACTTGGGAGATATTTCAGGAACTCTCAATGTTGTAAATTAATTTGCTCATTTCAGAGTTTGACAAAGCATCTCTCAGAGTCTGCCCTGGTTTTTGCTAAAGGAAGGGAGGAATGGTGGGGGAAAACAGCAGCAGGTCAGAGACCTGGCACAAAGCATCCCCTGAGTTTCAGTAAGTGGCCTTGTCACATGAAACTTATGTTGGCTGTTAAGTGGCCCAGCCAGCTGCAGGCCATGTGCCACACAGGCTGGGCCTCTTATTTCTCCTGTCCAGTTATTGTATCTATAAATCCAGCAGGCCACCTGTGCAATGTGCTCATCAGAAGAGCCCCCGAGGAGGCATTAACATAGCAAGGCTCATAAAGCACAAATCCTTAAATGTAAAATCTGACACTTTCATCCTCTCCAGGCTACATCTATATAGATTTCTTTTTAATGAAAAAGAAAGGGCCTATTTTTTTTCAACTTCCAGCAAAATGCCTGTGTATGGGGTCATATAGCTAATAATCCTATTTTCAAAATTTCTATTATTGTGAAGCAGCGTAATTTTATTTTCCTATGAAAGTATATGTTGTTTCATCGTTAGAACACTTGCCCTCCTCAATAGCATTTTAGTCATGGAAATGGCTCAGGATGAACACCCAAGGAGCATCAACTTATAACATCAAACAATGATAACTAACGGGGTACCTTTCAGACATGGTGAATACATCTTCATCCTCCCTAGATTATCTTCACAATTACATTTCCCGAAAACCTGCTATTTACTGGGAAAAAGGCAGAGAATGAGTCTTCTCTCTTGCATCTCCACTCACAAGAGTGTCAACTAAATATTTTACCATTCTTTGTAGCATTTTAAATGTTATCTAATGTGTATTTCAGCTCAAGGGTTGAAAGTCTTTACTTATATCTGTCTCTTCTACGGTATTTAAACTTCTAACAGCAGTTCTCGAAGGGCCTTAGAGAGAAGCTGAGGAGATTGGCCAGGGACTCTTTAGCATGTATGCATTTGCTTTCCTGGCATTTCCTACCCTAGGCCAAATACCGGCAGAAACATATAGAGCAGAGAACATAGAGGTCGTTGGCATCCTTATACTGTGTATGTGTGCATCATGGGAACTATGAAGCTGAAAGTGAATTAAAACCAAGTAAAACAATAACATTCCATTTAAATAAGCCAGCCACAACAATTCCAGCTTTTCAACAACAACAAAAAAAATCTTGAAGATAAAACTAAATGGTAGGGCACAAGAAAAGGGATGGTCTTTGGAGAAACAGAAATGGATAGATTCATAAATACCAGAAAAATACTAGCAAAGCTAGAGGTGTGTAGAAGCAAAGAAGAAGTAGGGTAGCTATATTGGGCATGGAGGCCACGCAGGTACAAAGCCCTGGAGCCAGAGATACGGGGTTGTGGGTTACCCAGCCTGGTGCCAAGATTCACAATCACATCCTCTGCAAGAAGAATATATGTTCATAACTGCTGAACCATCTCTCCCCTGCAGATTACTTTAAAATTCTATTGTATGTGTATGTAGCATGCCCATGACCAGAGGACAACTGTGGGAGTTGGTTTTCTCATTCTACTGTGTGAGTTCTGGGGATTGAGCTTAGGTCCTCAGGCATGGTGGCAAGTACCTTTCCTCCATGAGACATCTCAGAGGCCCACATGTACCTTGAAATACATCTTCAAAGCTGAAGCGAGGCCTTACTGATAAAACAGGAAATCATCAAATCCTGACAATCATCAAAGAGGAAGCAGTTAATACAGGTTTGTGGTATTGCCAGATGATCATGATCAAGTCTGTTTCTTACTAAGTCATGAGGGAAAGAAACGGGTCAAATATTTATTAATCTAATTAATTTTTAGAGTCTGTAGAAAAGAATCGTATCCTCAGTAAGTCCTTTGTCCTTGTGCCTGGAAGTTAATCTCTAGGAAAGTGACCTTGTTTCCTGTGAGCTTTGAGCCACATCAAACATTCTATCAGTGGTACTTAGGATAGGGCCCACATGGTTTCAGCTCTACTTCCCAAGGAGGGGAGACTGGAGCCATCTGGTTGACCTTATGAAGAGCTGGAGGTTAAAGGTCAGAGATCTGACAGTCACCTGAATGAAAAATACTGACTCAAAGCTAGGGGAACTCTTGACTCCCATCCCTATTCCCAAAGCTTACATGAAAATAGCTGATGAGTAATAAGCACATTACTTAGTCTTCACAATTACTAATTATCCAGAGAAGACCTCTGCTGAGCATAACTTTATCATTGTGACAACACTGTACACTGTGTTTATAATGCAATCTCTCTCTCTCTCTCTCTCTCTCTCTCTCTCTCTCTCTCTCTCTCTCCCTCTCTCTTACACACACACACATACACACATACACATACACAGAGAGGGGGAGAGGGAGGGAGGCAGAGGGAAAGGGAGACAGACAGACAGACAGACAGACAGACAGACAGACAGACAGACAGACAGGGAGATGGAGGTTCCTCTGTGAGACTGCTCTGGAAACAGAACAAACATTAACTCTCAATACTTACATATAAATCCATACTATGATGGAGGTTCACTTAGTGATACATTTTTTAGATTAAAAAGAATTAAGACTTCAGGTCCACTACATTCCTTAATTGGCTGGTTTCTGTAATTTGACAGCTTTCCAAAGGCTTCTTTGTTTCAGTAGGTTGCCTTAATCTATTTTGGCTCAGATTTGTATTAATGATTTTTAATGCTGATCTTTTCGAAAACATAAGATCAGCAGTCTTCTTGAAAACATTATTGCTAAGCCAGGAGGCAAAGACCTGAAGAAACTTAGGGCCCAGGGAGCTGGTTCAGTTCATAAAGTATTTGTTGGACAAGCTTGAGGACCCAAGTTCAGAACCCCAGCTCCCATATAAAAGCCAGCCACAGAAGTATGTGCCTATAACCTTGGGGCTTGGGAGGTAGAAATAGCAGGATCCTTGAAGCTCACTGGCCAAATAATTTAATCACTTTGTGAGCTCCAGGTGCGGTGAAAGACTCTTATCTAAGAAGGTAGGGAGTGATTTCCAAACTCTGGCCTTACCACAGGTATATACATACACAAATAGCACACACACACACACACACACACACACACACACACACACACACACACAAATTCAAAACAACTGCAGGTAGCCAGATTGTTACTTTGTTAAGGAGGCTAGTTGAAAAACTGTTGAGCTTGTTTGTAGAGACCAAAAGATGTTCAAGAAAGGCAATTTCTCCTTACATTGTCTAGTTTATAATTTTTGATAAAATTTCATTTAGGTCTAGTTTTCAGGTTTTGAATATGTGTCCTCTCATCTCAAAATCATCATTAAAATATGTGGTAATTGCATAAAATACACATGAATGCCAATTCAACAGAATAGAGTTCAAAAAGAGATCTGTGCATTTTCAGTAAACTTAGCCTTGATGACTTGCTTTCGACAATGCTTTCAGTGACTGACACTGAAGAAGTCACTGAGGACAGAGCCTGAGGAATAACTTAGACCCTTATAACATTATCACACTTCACTTAAACTAGGTTAAAGACTTAAAAGTAAACCCATAAGACCTGAAACTTTAAAGCTAGAACAGAAATAGGGTAGCTTCCTTGTCACTGGCTGAGATGACACCATTTTCCACGATACCCAAAGCAAAGGTAAAGAAATAGGATTTTAAAAGAATAATAAAGTAAAATAGTTTCCATAAGGTACAGGAAACAGTCCAGAGCAAAGAGACAACCTGTCGGATGGAGAAGACATTTGCAAGCCACATATCTGATTAACAGTCAATAGCCAAAATATACAAATAACCCATTAACCTCAATAACAATAAAGGACAGTGAAGAAACAGACATAAGACATTATATGACATTTTATTAGGGATTTTTTTGGTTTTGATATTTTTTTTTTAATTTTTTATTGGATATATTCTTTATTCACATTTCAAATGTTATCACCTTTCCTAGTTTCCACCCTTCCAGAAAGCCCCTATCTCATTCTCTCTCCCCCTGCTTCTATGAAGGTGTTCCTCCACCCACCCCACTCCCACCTCCCCGCCCTTGATTCCCCTACACTGGGGCATCTATCGAGCCTTAAAAGGACTAACGGCCTCTAAACCATATTTCACTATGTGGTCCCTGCTGGCCTGGAACTCAAGCAGACTGGCCTCAAACTCATTGAGATCTGTCTCCTTCCATGTTCTGGGATAAAAGGTGTGTGCCAACGCAGCCAGCTTCTACTAGGACTTTCTTATGAGGAGGCCTACCAATAGCTGAGAGACATGTAAGAGTGCTCAACATCGAGAACCATGAAATAAATGTAAATCAAAACCACGGTGAGATTTCACCTCACATCTGCTAGAGTGGCTGTTGCCAACAATCTAAACTATGAAAAGTGCTGGCAGGCTCTGTGAAAACGGAACCATTATATGTAGTTTAGAGGGATGTAAACTGGCAAAGCTATTAGAAAAAACAGCATGAGAGTCCAAAAAGTCAAATAATAGATAAATAAATAAACAAATATAAATCACCACAAGACCCATTGCTAGGTCTCTAACAATTTATATCTAAAGAAATATAAAGAAGATATAAAAATTTCTTTATTTATAAAGAAAATGAAATCAATTTCTGAACAAGACATCTCTCTATCTCACCATGTTGATTGATGTCTTAGTTCATAGTCAAGATACAGACACATTTTAACTTGTTGCAATAATAGAATGGAACCAAAAACTAAATGAGAGAAATTAGTATAGCTCACAGTTTGAGAGATTTCAGTCCATAGTCCCGTAGCCCCAGTAATCTAGGCCATGGGGAGGCAGAACATTATGGAGCTGTGAGACCATGGCTGAAGATGGCTATTTATTTTGTAGTAGTCAGGAGAGAGTGACACAGAAGGGTCCACATGCCACCAAGGACCTGGCCCCAGCAAGCTTCTCCATGCAGCAAGGTCCCAGCTCCTGATGGTTTTCCAACCTCCCTAGAAGGATCCGCAGCTGGAGAGCAAGCAGTCAGCACACAACTTAGGGAGGATATGCCCTATTTAAAACTCAAACAAGAAACAGTCTGTGTCTACGAACAGGTAAATAAATAGAAAGACAGAAAGACAGAGACAGAAACGCAGCGACCAAGATACAGAGAGAGAGACAGAGGTGCTAGATATGCACAAGTGCTCTACTGACTGAGCCAATTCTTCACCCTCCCTACGCTTTCTAAACTCCCCCAAACTCTCCTTTTAGAGCAAAAACCAACCATCTGCTTAGGGAACTTGCTTTTCATTTGTGTGTTTCGGTTTTAAGCCTCTTAGCAGTCGACTGGTTTCTTTAACAAGCTTTTGAGTATAGATAATTTAGACTCCATATGTAATGTAAAGATTTGAGAAATAGTAGTTCAACTATACAAGAAAAAAATGGAGGGACGGCAAGCTTTGGTGGCAGAGAATGATCATCCCACTCAGTCCTCTAGCTCCTTACTCTGAAGTAGACAAATAAAAAATTATAGTTTTCTCAAGTACTCCATGTGAATGTATTTCTGTATGACACACACTTATTTTTAAAAAGAATAGTAGCGAGTTTTTTTTAAAAAAATACAATTAATATTTATGGCATTTCCAAAATGTGGTGGTTTAAATGAGAATAGCTTCCATAGGCTCATGGATTTGAATGCTTGGTTACCAGAAAATGGCACTATTTGAAGGAATTAGGAGGAATGGCCTTCCTGAAGGAAGTGTGTCATTGGAGGCAGGCTACGAGGATTTCAGAAGGTCCAGCCAGGCCCAGTAGTCTCTCTCTCTCTCTCTCTCTCTCTCTCTCTCTCTCTCTCTCTCTCTCTCNCTCTCTCTCTCTCTCTCTCTCTCTCTCTCTCTCTCTCTCTCTCTCTCTCTCCTGCCTGCAGGTCAAGATGTAGAAGTCTCAGCTTCTTCTCCAGCACCATGTGTGCCTTGCTTCCTGTCGTGATGAGAGTGTCCTAAATCTCTGCATCTATAAGCAAGCCTCAGTTTTCTTCATAGGAGTTGCTATGATCATGGTGTCTTTCCGTAGCAATAGAACACTGACTAAGACATACAGTCACCTTCCGTTGCATCCTAGTCCACTTTCTATGTCTCTTATAAAACCCCATAAGCAAAGCAATGTAGAAAGGAAAAGGTTGATTTGCCTTACACTTTCACCCCAGGGCCCATCACAGCGGGAAGTCAGGACAGGAAAAGAAACAGATCCCATATGGGAGTACTGCTTACTGGTTCTTCTCCATGGCTAGCTCAGCACACTTTCTTACACAATGCAGGCCCACCTACCTAGGAGTGGCATAGGCAGAGTAGGATAGACCCTCAATCAATCACTAATCAAGAGAGTGCTCAAGACTTACCAATCTGAAGGAAGCATTTTCTCAATTGAAGGTTTCTCTTTTTAGATAACCCAAGCTTGAGTCAAGTTGACCAAAAAAAAAAAAAAAAAAAAAAAAAAAAAAAAAAAAAAAAATACCAAGCACATTGGATAATGTGGGGGCAGCCATTTTCTTCATGTGTCCCTCAGAGTACCATGCTTGCCTTGATGAATGAATTCAGGTAGACAGTTCTACAACGATATCCATGTGTTGATTTTTGTCTTTTGTGTCTGTTTTATGGCACTGGGAGTCTAGTCTGTACCCAGGTCAACTCCTTTGCCTTCCTCACTTTTACCACAAATGGTTATTTTCCAAATTGAAAAAATAAATCTTAAGAGATTTTAAAACAAGACAATGTTTATGTTTTCACTCAGTAAGATTGGATGCTGCGTGATTATATTTCTGCTATGAATCTATTTGTTAAATTCAAGCAACCAGGTCACATTGTACTCAACAATAAACTCCAGAGTTCATTTTCATATTAATCATCTACATTAGAAAATTACCCTATTTATTATAGCCAGAAACTGGAAAGAACCCAGATGTTCTTCAACAGAGGAATGGATACAGAAAATGTGGTACATTTACACAATGGAGTACTACTCAGCTATTAAAAACAATGACTTCATTAAATTCTTAGGCAAATGGATGGAACTAGAAAATATCATCNTATTTATTATAGCCAGAAACTGGAAAGAACCCAGATGTTCTTCAACAGAGGAATGGATACAGAAAATGTGGTACATTTACACAATGGAGTACTACTCAGCTATTAAAAACAATGACTTCATTAAATTCTTAGGCAAATGGATGGAACTAGAAAATATCATCTTGCGTGAGGTAACCCAATCACAAAAGAACACACAGAGAGAATGCACTCACTGATAAGTGGATATTAGCCCAAAAGCTCGAAATACCCAAGTACCTTTAATTCACAGACCATATGAAGCTCAAAAAGAAGACCAAAGTGTGGGTGCTTCAGTTCTTCTTAGAAGGAGTAACAAAATACTCACAGAAGTAAATTAGGAGAAGTGTGTTGCAGAAACTGAAGGAAGGGCCATCCAGAGACTGCCCCACCTGGGGAATCATCCCATATACAGTCACCAAATGCAGACACTATTGCAGATGTCAAGAAGTACATGCTGACTGGAGCCAGATATAGCTGTCTCCTGAGAGGCTCTACTAGAGCCTGACATATATAGAGGTGGAGAGATGGATGCTCACAGCCAATCATTGAACTGATCATGGGGACCCCAATGGAGGAGTTAGAGAAAAGACAGAAGGAGCTGAAGGAGTTTGCAACCCCATAGGAAGAAAAACAATATCAAGCGACCAGAGCTCCCAGGGTCTAAACTACCAACCATGCATATACATAGAGGGACCCATGGCTCCAGCCATACATAGATGCAGCAGAGGATGGCCTTGTGATGCATCAGTGGGAGGAGAGGCCCTTGGTCCTGTGAAGGCTCGATGCCCCAGTGTAGGGGAATGCAAGGGCAGGGAGGTGGGAGTGGGTAGATGGGTTGGGACATACCCTCATAGAAGCAGGAGTGGTGATGGAATAGGGGGTTTCTGGGGGAAAATCAGGAAAGGGGATAACGTTTGAAAGGTAATTAAAGAAAATATACAATTTAAAAAAGTAATTAAAAAAAACAAAAACAAAAACAAATTATCATGGGGTATTTTTTAATTGGATATTTTCATTTAATTACATTTCAAATGTTATCCCCTTTCCCTGTTTCCCCTCTGCAAAGCCCCTATCCCATCGCCCCTTACCCTGCTTCTATGAGGGTGCTCCCCCACCCACCCACTCCTGCCCCACCACCCTAGCATTCCCCTACACTGGGACATCAAGACCTCCCAGGACCAAGGGCCTCCCCTCCCATTGATGCCAGATAAGGTCCCTTCAGCTCCTTCAGTCCTTGCCCTAACTTCTCCATTGGGGTCCCTGTGCTCAGTCCGATGGTTAACTGTGAGCATCCTCATCTGTATTGGTCAGGAATGACAGAGCCTCTCAAGGGACAGCTGTACTAGGCTCCTGTCATCATGCACTTCTTGGCATCAGCAAGAGTGTCTGGGTTTGGTGTCTGGGTTAAAATTTTGGGGGTGGGTGGGTGGCCCCATCCATCTGTGAGGGCATATCTAACCTCCGGATATAGTTTTGACAGTTTCTCCCTCCCCCTTTGTGAAGCATTTTTTTTTTCTGAGTCAGGGTTTCTCTGTATAGCCCTGGCTGTCCTGCAACTCACTCTGTAGACCAGGCTGGCCTTGAACTCAGAAATCCACCTGCCTCTGCCTCCCAAGTGCTGGGATTAAAGGCAAGTACCACCACTGCCCAGCTGGGGCATTTCTATATAGGAAAAATAGAGCAGATAGTGTGGAGACACAGAAAGCATTTTCTAAAACCAGCCAGCATGCCTGAAATACTATATGTACTTTGATTGCAATATGGATTAGCTCCCTAAAATAAGTGTGTCTTAAATTCATTAAGGCCTTGCTCAACAAACTCTTCAGTAGCACTCTCAAAGGTTTTCTAAGGACTGGCAAGATGGTTTAGCCAGTTAAAGCACTCTCTGTGTAAGCCTGGCCACCTGAGTTTGATCACTAGGACCCACATGAAAGTGAAAGAAGAGAACCAACTCCACAAAGTTGTCCTCTGACATCCATATACACTCTGTTTCATACACTACAACAACATCAACAATAACAATAATATAATAACATATAATATATAAATATAAATATATGTAATAAATATGTCATAATATATAATATATTATTATTGTTATTATTATTTTCACAGCTTTCCAGTTAGAATTATAGCGCATTTGTTTACTTTTGTTAGATGTTTACCACTGATATTCACTACTGACAACGTGCAGGAGAATAAACGGACCCAGARCCAGTTCCTCCAGTGATGAAAGGGGGCAGCTATAAGCTAGGGAGAATTCATCCTCATTTCTAAAACCCACACTGTACTCTCTTCTAGATGACATGATTAAAGTTTTTCCAGAGAGGGGTGGATGGGAGCATGTAGTATTTAATAATTATTGAGTCTTTAAATTATTGGCAGAAAGCAAATTAAGTCCCCAAATTTAATGAGCATGAATGACTTCATTTTATATAATTAATTTGTATATAATTGTGTTTTATAATATTTATCAGTTATATATAAAGTCTTATATATTTTTGAGACATATATGTTGAGACAGATTCTCCCTCCATAGAGCAGGCTGACTTCATATACACACAATCCTTCTGCCTCAGCTCCCTGAATTCTGGGATTTCAGATATATGACACATCTTTTGCAAAACCTTTAATTTTTATAGCAGATGCCTATGTTTTTGTTTTGTTTGGTTTGGTTTGGTTTGGTTTGGTTTGGTTTGGTTTGGTTTGGTTTGGTTTGGTTTGGTTTTGTAGCATTTGGGGACAGATCCTAGAGCCTTCTGCATGCTACTCAATGCAGAAGCATAAGTAATTTAGAATTCCATAAAATGGATGGTTTATGATTCCAGCTGTATATGTTATTAACATTCCTCTACACTTATCACTAACAGGGGTCAAATAAACAACTTTTAACCCTGACAAAGTTTCAAATAAACTATTTGGTAATGAAAAGCAGCATAATGTGATGTGTCAAGAAAAATACTTCTCATGAAACAGATAAATTTGCTCCGGATGCTGAGGGAAAGCTTGAAGACAGAAGGATCATACCCTTTGTATAGTAAAGAACGGGGCCCCATACTTCCCAAGCCTGTAATCAAGCAAAGACAAGTATTCTTAGTACTTTCRTCCACTTTCTCGTATTCTGAAAAAAAAAATACCTGCAACTAATATCAGTCTTCTTCAATAAATATATCACGGTAATATGTCACCGTAAATATATTCATTATAATTTAAGAACAAAAATATTAAAAGTCTGGAGAGATGATTCGGTGTTCACATACTGCCCTTTCAGAGAACCTGAATTCAGTCCTACACACACAGAGGATAGCCCACAACCACGGGCAACTCCAGTTCCCGGGCGTTTGATACCTGCTCTTGGCCTCCATGGACAAATGCTTGTACAAGGTACATATACAGGAATGCAGATGCTCAAGAACCACACACACACACACACACACACACACGCACACACACACACACACGCACACACACGCACACACGTGTGGGGGAGGGAAATAGAAAAGGGAGAGAGAAATAAAAAATAAAGAACCTTTAAAAGAGTGCTTAAGTGCAGGCATAGTGCTGAGGAAAGGCGGTATGTGCTGATTAGACACAACCCACATCCTAGATGCTCTAAGCTTAGAGTTTGCCTTACATGTGTGCAGTAACACTAAGAAATATGTAAGATAATCCAAACCATCTTCAACTCGAAGGTGCATAAACAATGCAGAGTCCCATYCCTCCTTCCCAAATACTAAGTAATTTTCAACAAGTAAYCTTCAGGTTTTATCTGACTCATTTTCAAAGGATGGAAACAACCTAGCTCTGCAGGCTTTCTGAGAACCATGAGAAACAGTCAGAAGCCGCCTTAATGTTTTTCTACACCAGTCTCACAAGCCCTTACACGGCTCTTGAACAGTTGATCGTGCACATAGCTTCATTATCCCTCATGCCGAAGGATGTTCCATTAGCTCTGAAGGAGAAAAAATGGACTTATATATACAACATGTAAAATACGTGAATATATTCAACTACATACACATAAAATCAAGGCATACATAAATGAATTTACTGTCTTAATAAGCTAACAAATAATTATTGATGATCTAGTACCATGCGCAAAATACATGAAGATGTGGAATGCATTGCCAAGCTCAGCAACCCACATTACTAAGAGAACAGGATTCACAAGCAAATAWCAACTCATCATTTAAAATGCTTCGTCCAAGACTTTTACATTTTAACAGACACAATACAAGAGGCAGATGGGTTGCATTTCTTCCTAACCCATTAACTTGTGAATCCATGCTCAACTATACTGTCACCCTGAACACTATCTGTTCCTCACACAAGTTGTTTGTCTTGGCTGAAGTGGAGGGGGCTTCAAAAGTGTCCCTTCCAGAGAAACATCCATTTGTCAGTGAACAGAATTAAGTCTCCTCTTCTGGACACATCAAGGCAAGCATAGACATTGGTGTCTGTAACAGGCATGTATCAGTACAGGAGACCTTACAGTACCATTCTCAAGGCAAGCTGTTCAGGTGGGATATTAAGATGGTTGGAGATGCCCGCTCCCTGAACAGCACACCTCTTCAACCTTTCAAGAGCAGGATGTGTAAAGTTTTGATTCTCTGCTGGAGAGAAAAGCATCCATTTAGAAGGGGGGAGATGTGTTTCTAACAGGGGACCTGAGTGAGAAGAGTTGCTAGTTCCCAGCTGTATGTCTCTTTCAATGCCATTGATTTGTCTCTGAAATTACCAAAATCCCACAGAGGAAGTGTGTCTAAATTGTATTGGTGCCAAATCTCCTGAGTTAGGACCAACCCTCAACATTGTTCTCTCCCCCTTACATAAAATCTCTCTAATTTCTGGAATAGTCCCTCCTTCTCCTAGGTTGGACAACCTGCAATTTCTAATATGCTACATGACTGACCCAGGGCTCTTGCAATCCCTGCAAGGGTTTTCAAATTCAAGGTTAAACCTAGGGAGGTATACACTTTCTAGACCTCAGCCTNCATAAACGCTACACTCCAAGAAAGCCTGATACCCAAATCTTTATTTAAATTGCTTCCCCACTGAAGCAATTTTATCAATCAAAACAGATAAGAGCAAATTTCAAAGAATCATCTAAACGTATCCATCCCTGAAAAATCAAGGCCACTCACTTTGTTTTGGTCYGCCTGGACAGAGYGCCTGGTGCCTGCCRGAGTGAGATAAAGTGAGGGCTACACAAAAAGAGGTCACTCAATTGGGTTTRGAGCCAGCACTTCCCCATCATCTCCTTCCAGCAAAGACTTTATTCATCCACTCTCAGCRTGAAATGCTGGTTTCTGCTGCCCCAGCCCTTATTCCCGCTCAGGGCCATGATAAATGATGTATTAAAGCAGAAAGAGGGCCACRGAGTGATCCGAGGGAGTRGGAAGCAAAACTCTGATTCTCAGTCCCCACATTTGAGCTAAACTCATTGTGTATCAKAGGTRTGCCTTATATTCTAAATATTAAATTGTGCCTTTTCTTCATGTATATTCACATTGAAAATTTGACTATAGGCTAAGGTAGAAAGAAAAACCTTGGGCCAGATTTGGTTTTCAGCTGGGTCTAATACTTACTGAAGGTTTCTGCACAGAAAATGTGATGCTTGAGAAAAGATATTAGTGTTTCCCTAGCAACAATGAWATATTCAAATTAAGTATTTGGCTATTCCCAACAGCCAATTTACTTTTGCTCTTATTATGAAGTCACTATCAACTATCAATTTTTTTCTACCCACCAGCTGATAATTATCTTTCAAAACCAAGTTCAAATGATGCAGTGAACAAACTGATAAGATAGCTCCAAGATTTCTGGAATATACATAGGATCAAACAAAGACAAGKTTTGTTGAAAAAATAAATGAGATTGATAGGTCTGTAGCAAAGAAACCCTAAGCTAATAAACCTAGAAATAAAAATTTAACTACAAATTTTAGTGAATTCTGAAGAAACATTGAAATCTTTCAAACATGTTTTTATGAAAGGAGACACATTGGATCTCCTAAAAATTAAACCAACAGCATGTAAACCACTCTAGTAACCAAGATGGACGTCATAATAAAAAGCCACTAACAAAGGAAAGCCCRGGATTGGGTGTATTTGTACAATACTATCCATCCAGAAAGGGAAGAAAAGTACCAGAYTTACTCTGCAGAGCCAATGTCATCCCAAAATCAAATAAGAGCACAGCAAAGAAAGAAAACTGTAGAACAATTTCTCCAACAATAGATTTAAAAARTTATCAATAACATTCTAGCAAAGAAAATTCTAGAACCTATTTAGATGATCATACCACATGACCAAATTGGTTTCATTYCAGGGGTGAAACATAAACAAATCAATAAGTATGATCCGAACAAAAATAGGCATAAGGACTGAAATCCTATTATCATCTCATCCATGAGAGGCAGAGAAGGCCTCTCACAATGTCAATATCCTTCAGGAGAAAAATCCCCAGAGAGACTTAGAAGGAATGTGTAACAATCAAAGTCTATTTCTTAATTTTATTTCTATTGCTATGATAGAATTCTGACCAAGGCAAACTTAAAGAGAAAAGAGTTTATTTGGCTTATGCAACCCAGATGATAGTCCATCACTGAAACCAGTCAGGACTGGAACCTGGAAGCAAGAAGTAAAACAGAAACATGGAGGAACACTGTTTACCAACTTAGAAAGTTTTATACCTGTGTATATTTGTTACAAAATGTCTTAAAGTGTCAACTGTTAATTTATTATTTACCAAGCAGTTTTTTCAGCACATGTTTTAGCTTCCACTAAGTTTATGCAACTGACAAGAATGAGAAAAAGAAAGGAGAGGGGGAGGGAGGGAGAAAGGAAGGGACGGAGGAAGGGAGGAAGGAAGGAAGGAAGGAAGGAAGGAAGCCAGGGAGAAAGGAAGGAAGAAAGAAAGGAAGGAAACAAAGAAAAAAGGAAAGAAAATCTTTATAAAATATCCAAACTAGGGAGGCTGCGATGTCTCAGTGAAGGCACTTCACTTGCAACATGTGAAGGCTCTTATTCCAAGATTGATAACTTGATTTGGAGCCCAGGGACCCATATAGTAGGAGAGAAGTTAACTCCTGAAGGTTGTCCTCTGACCCTCCAGCATACACACACACACACACACACACACACACACACACACACACACACACTGAAATACAAATTATATTGATGTCAAAAACAAGTGAAGATGTGTCCACCTACCACTCTGTCTTCTCTCTTTCGCCATCCTCTGCTCTCTGCTGTCCTCAGGACTCCTATGATACACACCCCACTGACTGATATGCTGGCGCCTTACCTTGTTTCTTATGAACTTGATCCTGCTACAAATCTGCTTTAAATGCTTATCTGTGGTCTTAGCTGAACTGGAGATACAAACTTTAAAAAA
>BDUI01001380.1:23719-33855 GCA_002335545.1 Apodemus speciosus
AGCCCTGGCTGTCCTGGAACTCACTCGGTAGACCAGGCAGGCCTCGAACTCAGAGATCCGCCTGCCTCTGCCTCCCAAGTGCTGGGATTACAGGCGTGCGCCACCACCGCCCGGCTGAAAGATTCTTTATAACCATCAATAATCAAAGCCGACCGTCCTGAAGGTGAACTGTCAGTAAAAACAAGTGCTGCTAGACAATGGGGCTGAGCTTGCTCTAAGGGGGTTAATGAAGCTTTAGCTTCAGAGGTCAAATTTCTTAATGACTTTTGGGTCCATCAAAGATTTTAGTACAGCTTTCATTATTTTTAAGAAAAAACAAATCCAATTGATATTTCCAAGAAGTTTTTGAAATTCATTTAGAGTTTTTAAATGCTATAACACCCCAATTAATCAACCAGCTATATAGCCTGACAGCATATCACAGCAGCAGACAATCTCATAGATCTTTGAGTGGTCTTATACACCTTTCAGGAGACCTTGGGAGATCGCTTATGGCCAGGCATTATGTGGGAGACTAGGAGGAATTATAATATTTGTTGCTTCTGTCTCCAAGACAGAATCCTCCTCTGAGGAGTGTTCATTCCCTGATTCATTGCTATAGTCTCCTGAGGTCTCTACCTTGGGAACCCGAGTAAGCTGACAAGGGAGTGCCCTTATTGGGTGGGGAAGGGGTTGGGGCAGAGGACTCTTTATCATCTACCAACATCTGCCCAAGTACATTCCAAATAGTAAATGCTGTAAGGGACATGTCTTTTCCTCCATTCTCTATAAACCAGTTCTTATATCTTTCCCACTGTTTCCCATCTTTCTACATCTGAAATTCCTTGGCCTTGCAACCAGGGGCTGACAGTCTGTACAAGCTAGAGAAATTAAGTCAGCCATCCAGTGTTAACCTTAATTTCCTTTTTCTTAAGTATATGCTTAATAAAATGTTAGTTAATAATGATTTATTTATTATCATATGTCATCTAAAATAATTTATTGGGTAACATAATATATAACAAATATATAATATAATAATTAATAGTAATCTTATTTTAAGTATAAGTTTAATATGTTATTTTGAAAAATTATATACATATAACATAAATTATATACATATATAATTTATAATTATATATTATGAAAAATTAATAATTTTTAATAATATGTTTAATAAAGAACTGTCTGTCCTTAGATTTAACTTGTCCCACCCTCAACTGTGGACCACTTTACATGAGTTCTAAAGCTGTTTGTTATTATTCCTGGTTGGCCTTTCACAGCAAGACTGTGGTAGAAGTAACCAAATGCTCTCCTGATTACATATAAAGCTTCTTCATAGGCAAACATTCATGCCTGGTACTATAAACATGGTCAAACCAATCATTATGAAGGTCATATGTACTAGGTTTGAACCTAGTTCTGTTTTAATAAACATGCAGTCAAACAGCATCTTAAAAATATGTTTATAATATTAGATTGTTACAGTTCTCAGCTTAATAAAATAAAATGTTCTTTGCAACAAATAGTGATTAATGCAGAAATCATGGCTGTTTGAGGTACTTGGAGTAAATAATTAAATGTTCATCTATCAATTGTACTTTAATAGCAAATCCCCTCATTTTAAGGCTGAAACCATTAGCAAACCTGATTTCAAGTTACACTACAGAGCTACTGTAATAAAAACTAGTACAGATATGTAGATCAACACAATGCAAAAGAAATCCCAGATGCAAATTTACATGTGAACGTGAGTTTTGATAATAATTTCAAATATACACACTGAAGGAAGGACAGCCCATGGTGCCATCTGCTATCCACATGGAAAAGAACAAAACTGGATCTGTATCTCCCACTCTGCACAAAAGGCAGCACCAAATGAATCATGGATATCAAGACCTGAAACTCTCACTCAGCTAAAGGAAAAGTAGGCAGTGTACTAAATATGTTGGCTCAAATAAGGGTTTTCTGAGTAGGAACTCTTTTGCTTATGAAATAAAATCAACTATTGACAAATGGGACTTTGGAAAAATAAAGGCATTTTGTTTTACTAAAGAAGCTATCTACTGATTGGAGGCAGACTACAGAATGAGAGAAAACCCTGCCAATTCTGTGACTTATAGACAGCAAGTGCCTAGAATATATAAAGAACACACAAAACAATAAAGAGAAGATAAAAGATGAGCTACAGAACTGAGTTCTCAAAGGAAGAAATACAAATGGATAATAAATATTTAAACGTGTCCAATATTCTGAACAACTAGGGAAATACAAATCAAAACTAGTTTGAGATTTAATCTCACTCTAATAAAAAACAGCTTTTATAAGGAAAACAAATAACAAATTCTTTCAGAGATATGGGAAATGGGTAACTTTAGATACTGTTGATGGACTTGCAAACTAGTATAGTCATTATGGAAATCTTGTGGATATTTCTCAAAAGGCTAAGAGCCAACCTTTCATATGACCAAGATATAACACTCCTGGACATATATGCAAAGGACTCGGTAGTTACTTTATTATAGATACCCATACATGCATCTTCATTTCTGCCCTTTTAACAATAGTTAGTACATAGAGTTGACCTAGATGCCCATCAATTGATAAATTATAATGAAAATGCAATACATTTGCACGATAGTATTTTACTCAACAGTAACAAGCAATTAAATTAAGAAATTTACAAGAAAAAATAGAAATGTACAATACTGAGTAAGGCAATCCAGTCCCAGCAAGACAACACTATAAGGTCTCTCATAAAAAAAATATTACAACTGCATCTTTAGATAGCTGTGTTTAGGTTGGCCTGAGTGTCAGTACAGCCCAGGTAGCCAGAAAGCAGCTGTGATTAGTAGGATCAGGAAAGAGGTCTGAAGGAGAGGAAATAACAAAACACATGTAATATGAAAGTGAAACAAAGGATATTAGGGGATAAAATTATCAAGGGGATGGAGGATAAATGATCAAGAGAATGAAGGGAACGTTGGGATGGTTAAGCCAAGCTAATGATTATGAAAAGACCATGTAGAAACCTATTATTTTATAAGCTAACTGAAATCAATTTCCTGTGTTCTGATTATACATTTGTCAAAATAAGACATACAGATGATCAAGAGATGCATGAAAAGGTGGTCAACATAATTATCATTTGCTGGAGAAATGCAATTAAGCAGCCTCTTGGTATGGCTATGATGGAGAAGATAGACGGCCAATGTAAAGTAAAAACATCAGTCCGGATATTGAGAAGAGGAATCCTTAGAGAGACTTCATGTAAATAAAGTTAATGTATTCATTTATTAATATGATCTAGGAATTCCTTAAAAGTTTTAATTTTAAAATCTTGAATGCATATATAATAGGGTATCTTTAGTCTACATGAAGGAAGAACATCTCATAATTCATGACAAAGCACATGGTCTTCAGTGGCATTTTGTTGAGTGAATGACATAAGCTACTCTCAGATATAGAGATTCCATATAGTCATACATATAATATGCAGACATATAAAATGCAAACTCTGATTCAGTGTTACTCAAAACAGCAGAAGGTAGGAAGGTGATACCCAACATTATGATTACTTGATTTTTGGAGCTATGAGACAAAGACATAATTTCAATTGGGTAGAAGTTACAAATTCAGTAGCTCAACTGTATAACACGATGACCACTTAATTAGAATTTACTGTGCTCAGGAAAACCACTAAGTCTTAATGAGGTGGGGCAACAAATTTGTCAGTTGTTGAGTTTAGGCGTTACACAATGTAGGCCTATATCAAAGCATTCATTGTGTAGTGTGATAGATTATACACAGTTTAGAATTGTTTATCAATTTAAAACTACTTAATTAGAAAGAATGGAAGGATGCCCTGGGGACTCCATCAGTAGAAGGCTCAGCTCAAGTTTAATCTTATGAGAAGCAGATGCTTCAAATGTAAATGCTTTTGATCTTGGCTCTACTAATTCTCAATTGTTTGCATCTCTTAAAAGTGGCAGGAAAGCAACAGTAACCTGGAAAAAGGCACCAACAGAGTTCTGTAAGGTAGGGAGACTGAGGATGTGGTTACTGCATTCAGTCCCCTGGAGTGTGTGGGCTTGGTGAGTTTTCATAAAAGAAATAATTTGCCAAGGAAGCCTTTGGATCCTAATACCTTTGCAACTCTGGGCACCTGCCAGGCAGCAGTGATCTTAGTTATTTCTGAACTTGCGAAAGAGAAGTCTCTCAGTTAGAAATAGGTTAGGAATATTTTGGAGACTATTATTTTCCATGATATTTGAATATAAAAACAAGAATTTACTCATGTCAGAAGTAAGCAGGATACACTGTGGGATGATGAAGGGAGGGTTTTTGTTGTTGTTTTTGTTTGTTTGTTTTTTGGTTGGTTGAGATTTGGGCCAAACTGAATATCTAAATAACACAAATGCTTAACAAATTCACGCATCATCAATTAATGGGCCCTCTAGTTCCAAGTCTTGCCCTTAAAGACTAAAAAAGTAAAGTCTAATATATGCTAGCACAGTCATTCTCCCTTTATAATACCCTATTCTTTTATCCTTTCTTTCCCTTGTTTCTCTTCTTCTTTCCTTTCTTTTTCTCTTTGCTTCCTATATAAGCTACTTTATTCACTGCTATGATAAAAAGCTGGACCCAAGCAACTTAATGAGTTTGGGTTTGTTTGGGCACACTTTGGGAGAGGTCCATCATGACAGGAAGTTGGGGCAATGGGAGCTTGAAGCAGCTAATCACTGAATCTACAGACAGGAAGGAGAGAGGAACCATTTCTTCAGCCCAGCTCTCCTTCTTCCACTTCTTCCACCCAAGATCCTGGCCCATAAAATGATTCTGCTTACATTAGGGTTAGTCTTCCCACTTCAGCTAACCTAATTAAAAAGCATCTCTCACAGACATGCCTGAAGTTTGTTTCCATGGTGATTTTAAATCCGGTGTAGTTGACAGTCAAAGTTAAACATCATGTTTTCTAACCTCTTTTTCTTCCATCTGTAATAATTATTGATGGATAGCAATAAATAAATTAGATGTTCAGAGAGGTTAGATTTGCTGAAAATGTACTTACATTGTGAATTCTGCTCCAATGGTTTAAAAAATGATAGACTTGTCAACCAATCATATTAAGTGTTGATGTAGTTTTTTCATATAGATGAAGTAAATGTGTTACAAATGCAAAGTTTTCTGTGTAAAAATTCTGTACATCTTTCTGTACATTATTGATTCTCATCTGGCATAGTCTACCATGCAATTTTTTTAGCTACTAAAGATAGTTATCTGTCATATAATTCTTGAATTGTCACACCAATAATATCATGATTATAAATATATCAAAAGAAAGCACAGAACCTGTGATATGGTTTAGTGCATAAAAGTGCTTGCTGTGCAATCTTGATTTTGATTACCAGAGTTCAATGTCTGGTAACCATGTTTTAAAATCTGGATGAGACTGCACTTGTTTAATTAAGGAAGCTTGAGGACAATTTAGCCTGGAGTACACGGCATGGCAACAAGAGAGGCCTAACTCAACAGTGTAGAAAGAGAGAAGTGAATTCTGAAAGATGCCCTCTGATCTCTAATGTCATTTGCCTCAGACACACACACCATGCACATACCAACAAAAGAAAGCATACTTAAAATCACTATGGTTATCTCTGAAATCTGCTGTTTTCTTTTTCATCCGAACTGCCTACCTCACTTTATAATAGCAGCATCTCTTGCACAAAATATAGAACCTTAGATCTTTCTTCCTCATCTCTTCTCTTCTGCTAGAGACCATTTCCATTTTGAAGATTTTCTGTCTTATACCATATATTACTGGGTCCTGTGAAACAGTCAATTTATCTCTCTCTCTCTCTCCTATGTTATTAGGAGCAATGTCTGCTTTTGTCACTAGAATATAGGTTCCATAGACCTCATAACTCAATGAATGAGAGAATAATCTTGGAATGTTGCAGAAACTGTACTGACATATTGATATTTTGAAAGTATATTTTCCTGCTTGAGAAATTCATATGTTCATATAAAATATCTTGAACAATCTRTCCTCAATCTCTTCCTTCCAATTCCACACCTATCTCTTCTCCCTTCCAATATCATGTGTTCTGTAGTAGTTTCTTTTTTCAGTTATCAGTACTTTATAACCTTTTGGTCTGGATGATTGTATTCATTCCTCCTCCTCCTTTTCTCCCTCTCTCCTTTCTTTCTTCTTTCCTTCTTTTTCTTTCTTTTATTTCTTTCTTTTTTCTTTCTTCTTTCCTTCCTTCCTTCCTTCCTTCCTTCCTTCCTTCCTTCTTTCTGTTTATATTTGAGACAAGCTCTCACTATGTAAACTCAACTATTCTGGACTTGGCTATGTAGACCGGGCTCATGAACTCACAGAGATCTGCTTGCCTCTGTCAAGGGATGGAATTAAATGTATGGAGCATCACATCTTGTTTCCAATAGCTATTATTAATATTTTCAGCACAGTGTACCATTTTTATTTTGAAAACTGACCAAAATCTTTGCTTGCATTGCATTGAAAACCTTTACCTGTCTTTAAAACTTCTTTAATTGCTCACTTATATTTGCTTAATTACACAAGTTATTCCACATACAAAAAATAATAAAAATCTCATAATGTTACTTTGGATACCCTTACATTAAATCATATTTATGTATACATTCCCAAACTTTTATAGCTTCCTGTAGGTCTTTAGAATTATGAAGCAATATGATTCCTTGGGAGGACAGGCTTAGAAATTCATGAGTAAAGATTGTTCTTAAAATTCCATTTGGCATTATTGCACTGTTTGCATTTATATTAAATTAGTAAATGATACAAAAAGGTCTTTTAATAACCTTTTGAGCGAGAGAGAAGGTGAGAAGAACACCAGGAACAAGAGTGAAACTAGGCCATTGCCTAAGAATATAGCACCTTGGCATAGCTTATTATAGTAAAGTGCCAGGGAGAGTTATCATAGGCTATTTTAGCCAGTASTCAGGACTAGTTATTAGTAATAGATCTAGAAACTGCTCTGATATGTTAGTTCTTATTACCTCAGTGTAATGAACTATCAGCCATCTTTAAGGAAAATTAACTATGGTTGGTCACCTTTTATGCAGGGACAATTAGATCTTGACACTTGTTTCATAGAATACATTGATAGCAGAGTACCTCCATGTATATCACTCTTAAAGTCACTGCAGTAATGCTCTTTGGTTTTAATGAGTTTATTCACATCATCTTCTTGTTGCTTTCAATCAATCCCTCACAGCCTCAAATACTGGGTTCAGACCGTTCTTTTTATTGTTTTTCATTATGGCAACTATCTAAGATTTACTTGCAGAAATATTTCAAGTTTTGCTAAGGTCCCTGGATTAACCAGTAGATTATCAATTAGTAGAAGGGATTTATTGAGTCCTATTCAGAATCAAGAGGATAAAACAGAAAATAAGATCAGCATTTTGGTCCATGGAGATAAGCCTGAAAATTCTTCCATAAGCTCAAACAATCTGAATGGTTGACAAGTGGAGTGTCTCACAAAATTGTCACCTCTGTGCAATATTTACCTATACACGGTTTCCATCCCTGACTCTGGATAACCTTGCAGTCGACTTAACAAAACAGGCATTTGGCACAGGTAAGTCCGGCCATGCAGATCGGAGGATCCAGTCTGGAGACCTCTGGCAAGAGCCTTCCAGTTTCTGCCTCTGGATCAGGAACACCCTCAGCCACAGTGTGCCATCACCAATTAGTGCAGGAAGCCATCTATACACCCAGCAACCAGTGAGGAGGAGACAGCCAGCACAGCCTGCATCCAGAGCTGATCAGGGCCACAGAGATACATACCCAAATACAACTACAAGAGAGTGGGTCTCGACTGCCATCTTTGCTTCCATGACTGTGCAACAGATTGGTAGACAGGTTTCACTAAAGTAGAGGAGCACTTGGGACACACCACACCAGGACTTCACCTGCACCCAGGAACTCTCTGCAGCACCACAGCAATTTGTGCCAAGAGAAAGCAGCTCACCCAGGGGTTGCTGAGATAGGTCTGCAGGCACACAAACAGGACGGGCAAGCTCCAGTCAGTGACAGCAGGCCCAACTAACACCAGAGATAACCAGATGGCAAAAGGCAAATGTGGGAACATTGCTAACAGAAATCAAAGCAATATGGCACTATCCGAACGCAATTCTCCCACAACAGCAAGTCCTAGATACCCCAACACACCAGGAAAGCAAGATCTGGATTTAAAATCACAGGTGATGATGCTGATGGAGGGCTTAAAGAAGGACATAAATAACTCCCTTAAAGAAATATAAGAGAACACAAGTAAGCAGCGAGAAGCCCTTGAAGAACTAAGGGAAAATACAACAAAACAGGTGAAGGAATTAAACAAAGCCATCCAGGATCTAAAGAAGGAGGTAAAAACAATGAAATCACAAAGGGAGACAACTCAGGACATAGAAAAACTAGGAAAGAAGTCAGGAGTCATGGATCCAAGGGTCAACAACAGAATACAAGAGATAGAAGAGAGAATCTCAGATGCAGAAGATACCATAGAAAGCATTGATACAATAGTCAAAGAAAATGAAAAATGCAAAAAGATCCTGACCCAAAATATCCAGGAAATCCAGGACAAAATGGGAAGATCAAATCTAAGTATCATAGGCATAGAAGAGAGTGAAGACTTCCAACTTAAAGGGCCAGTAAATGTCTTCAACAAAATTATAGAAGAAAACTTCCCTAACCTAAAGAAAGAGATGCCCATGAGCATACAAGAAGCCTACAAAACTCCAAATAGATTTGACCAGAAAAGAAATTTTCATCCTGTCCCATAATAATTAAAAAACCAAATGTACTAAACAAATAAAGAATATTAAAAGCAGTAAGGTAAAATGGTCAAGTAACATATAAAGGTAGACCTATCAGAATTACACCAGATTTCTCACCAGAGAATATGAAAGCCAGAAGAACTTGGGCAGACATCATGCAGACCCTAAGGGAACACAAATGCCAACCCAAACTGCAATATCCAGCAAATCTCTCAATTACCATAAATGGAAAAACCAAGGTTTTTCATGACAAAAAGAAATTTACACAGTATCTTTCCACAAATCCAGTCCTTCAAAGGATAATGAATGGAAAACACCAACAAAGGGAGGAAAACTACACACAATAAAAAGCAAGAAAGTAATCTCCTTTCAACAAACCCAAAAGAAGATAACCACACAAATATAAAAATTACATCAAAAACAGCAGGAAGCAACAATCACTATTCCTTAGTATCTCTTAACATCAATGGACTCAATTCCCCAATAAAAAGACATAGACTAACAGACTGGATTCTTAAACAAGACACAACATTTTGCTGCATACAGGAAATGCATCTCAGTGTCAAAGACAAACACTACCTAAGAGTAAAAGGCTGGAAAACAGTTCTCCAAGCAAATGGTCCCAGGAAACAAGCTGGTGTAGCCAATCTAATATCAGATAAAATTGACTTTCAACGAAAAGTCATTAAAAGACACAGAAGGCCACTTTTTACTCATCAAAGGAAAAATCTACCAGGAAGAACTCTCAATTTTGAAAATCTAGACCCCAAATACCAGGGCACCTGTATTCATAAAGGAAACCTTACTAAAGCTTAAAGCACATATCGCACCCCACACAGTAATTGTGGGGTACTTAAACAGCCCACTCTCTTCAATGGTCAGATCAGGGAAACACAAACTAAATGGAGTCACAGTGAAACTAACAGAAGTTTTGGACCAAATGGACTTAATAGATATCTATAGAACATTTCATCCTAAATCAAAAGAATATACCTTCTTCTCAGCACCTCATGGTATCGTCTCCAAAATTTACCATATAATTAATTGGTCACAAAACAGACCTCAACAGATATAAGATGATCAAACTAATTCCATGCCTCCTATCAGATCAATATGGAATAAGGGTGGTCTTCAATAGCAACAAAGACAACAAAAAGCCTACATACACATGGAAGCTGAACAATTCTCTACTCAATGATACCTTGGTCAAGGAAGAAATAAGGAAAGAAATCAAAGACTTTTTAGAATTTAATGAAAATGAAGGCACAACATACCCAAATTTATGGGACACAATGAAAGCACTGCTAAGAGGAAAACTCATAGCTCTGAGT